>CM053038.1:171048628-171103570 GCA_028564925.1 Lithobates sylvaticus
CCGAAGCCAAGGCCGCGGAGTGCTCCACGGATTGTGGCGTGTGCTGATCCTAACAGGGTGACCCGTTCAGATCACGGATCGGTGACGATCCGTTACACCCTGAGTGGAACAGAGGTGGCGCAGAAGTACAGGGGTTAAAGTGGTGGGCCAGATGTGCAGGGGGTTACAGTGCTGGGACAGATGAGCAGGGGGGTACAGTGGTAAAACAGATTTGCTGGGGAGGGTACAGTGATCTGAGGTTTAAAGTTGTAGGAATTGGGGCAGATTTGAAGACTGGAGTTAGAGGAATTGGTGCCGATTAGGGTTGAGCGACCCCGAACTGTAAAGTTTGGGTCTGTACCGGACTTTAGGGTGTTCGGGTCCCGGACCCGAACCCCAACAATTGACTGTATGTTCGGGTTCGGGTCTGGTGTTCGGGGATTTAATGTTGCTTTTTAAAATGTCTTTTAAAAAATTGATATTCATATAGCTGCGAGTGCTTTTAATACAGAGAACAGTCATTGAAGTCATTTATTTTTAAAAAAAGTTAGTCATAAAAAGTGTTTGGGGACCTGGGTCCTGCCCCAGGGGACATGTATCAATACAAAAAAAAAAAAAAAACTTTTAAAAAAAAAAACGGACGTTTTTTCGGGAGCAGTGATTTTAATAATGATTAAATTGAAACAATAAAAGTGTAATATGCCTTTAAATTTCGTACCTAGGGGGTGTCTATAGTATGCATGTAAAGGGGCGCATGTTTCCAGTGCTTAGAACTGTCTCTGCAAAAAGTGTCATTTTTGCAGGAAAGAAAGCTATTTAAAATCACTTGCGGCTAATGTGTATTGTCGGCTGCCGTAATACAGAGAACAGTCATTCATTGAAAGTCATTCATAAAAAAAAAAAAAGTAATTGATAAAAAAAAAAAAAAAAAAGCGTAGGGGTCCCCCCAAATTCAATAACCAGGCCCTTCAGGTCTGGGATGGATATTAAGGGGGACCCCAGCCAAAAAAAATGGCGTGGGGTCCCCTCAAAATCCATACCAGTCCCTTATCCGAGCACGCAACCTGGCAGGCCGCAGGAAAAGAGGGGGGGGGGATGAGAGCAGCCCCCCCTCCCGCCTGAACCGTACCAGGCCACATGCCCTCAACATTGGGAGGATGCTTTGGGGGTCTAAGACCCCAAAGCACCTTGTCCCCATGTTGATGAGGACTTATAAATAATTTTTCTCAAGCATTCTCCCAGCTTTTTACCCCGGACCAACATATATGTGTGGATGAGTCCCTCATAAAATTTTGCGGCAGGCTTAAAATTAAGCAATATATCCCCAGCAAAAGGGCCCGCTACGGGGTGAAGTTGTACAAATTGTGTGAACGAGCCACAGGGTACACATATTCATTTATAGTGTACGAAGGGAAGGACACCCAGCTGCAGCCCCCTAATTGCCTGGATTACTTAGGATGCAGCGGGAAAGTTGTTTGGGACCTTGCATACCCCCTACTGGATAAAGGCTACCACCTGTATGTAGATAACTTCTACACATCCCTGCCCCTGTTCCACAACCTCCACCGGATGAAGACGCCAGCATGTGGCACTGTAAAGAAAAATCGGAAGGGCTTTCCTCAAAGTCTTGTGAACAAGACTTTGAGAAAAGGAGAAGCGGCAAGTTTGCGGAATAAGGAGATTCTGGCAGTGAAGTGGAGGGACAGAAGGGATGTATATATGTTGTCTTCTATCCACAATGATACGTTCGTGGAAATCCCCAGAAGGAGTGGCCCCATAAAGAAACCCAAAATGCATTTACGACTACAATTTGTTCATGGGGGGAGTCGACTATAACGATCAAATGATGCAACCGTACCTTGCCATAAGAAGGACATGCTACTGGTACAAAAAAGTTGCCATCTATCTTTTTCAATTGGCCTTATACAATACATTTGTACTTTACCGCAAATCCACCCAAAACCCCAAACGCTACTATGGCTACCAGGAGGAAGTTTTCACCGCCCTTATATTCCCAAACGGCCCACCAGTAAATATCAGATCAGATGTCCTTAGTCGACTCTCCGAGCGCCACTCTCCTGATAAGATCCCTCCCAAACCAACAGGACAAAGACGTCAAAAAAAGATGCAAGGTGTGTACCAGAGCAGGAGTCAGAGACGACACATCTTACTATTGTGCAGAATGTCCTTCCCAACCATGCCTCTGCATAGGTGACTGTTTTCGCCGTTACCATTCAGTAAATTTTTTGTTCCTACCTTTACACACCGTCACACCCCTTATGCCACTGCCTGCTCTGTAAATGACCCTGGCTTGTTATTTGACCATGCTTCTGCCTGCCGATTCTGTACCTACCTCTGCCTGATCTGGAACTGACCTTTTACTGTTTGACCATGCTATTTGCCTGCCTCTTGGACTGATCTTGTACCCTGCTACTGGACTAGTGGGATTCAACACAGGGGTCTCACATATGTGAGGGGCTCCAGAATAGTTTTTCTGGATGAAGAAAACAATTTTTCTTTGTTTTCTCAATCCTAGATTAGGGTCTGGAGGCTCGGAGGCTTCAAAGAGATTTGGGTGGGAGAAGCCTCTACCCCTGTCCCCCTTCTGTCCTGAACGAGGCCCTACTTGCACTGCCTGCTGCCTGTAGGACTTACTGCCGCCATGCCTCTGTCTGTCGCACTAACCACACCACATGGACCTGCCTACTACCAGGACCAATATTTTTGGCACTGCTGACAATATCTCTGCACTGACCCTGGACTGTATATGAACAGTATCCCTGCCTGCTGCCTGAAAAATTGTGTTCGCTGTTGCTGACCAAGTCCCTGCCTGCTGCCTGGACCAGTGCTATCCTCCTGTGGACAACTGCGCTACTACAACCACAGGTAAGCTTTTGTTTACCCTTTTCTCAGCATAATGTATTTTGGGGTGTAATTCTTGGTATGTGCATGCTATGTGTCCCTTGAACACCTGACAGTGTTCCTTGCATGTTGGGCCTCTGCATGTGGCCAGGCTGTGTGAAAGTCTCACACATGTGGTATCGCCATACTCAGGAAGTAGCAGAATGCATTTTGGGGTGTTATTTTTACTATGTAAATGCTATGTGTTGGAAATATCTTATAAACCGACAACTTTGTGTAAAAAAAAAAAAAAAAAAAAAAAAGTTTTATTTTTTTCCACATTTTCCCAAAAACTTCTGGAAAAAAAATGAACCGTTCAAAAGACTCATTATGCCTCATAGATTATACGTTGGGGTGTTAGCTTTCCAAAATGGGGTCATTTTATGGGCGTTTTCTTTGTCCTGGTGCTCCAGGGCCTTCAAAAGTGTAATAGGTGGTTGAGAAATGAAATGTGTGATTTATGCTCCTAGAACACCTAATGGTGCTCCCTGCTGCATGTTGGGCCACTGTATGTGGCCAGGTAGTGAAAAAGTCTCACACATGTGGTATCGTAATACTCAGGAGGAGCGGCAGAATGTATTTTGGGGTGCGATTTGTGGTATGCACATTCCATGTGAGAAAAATAAGCTATTACAATGACAATTTTGTGAAAAAAATTTAAATTAAATAAAATCTTAATTTTGCAAAGAATTGTGGGAAAAAAAATTACAACTTCAAATAACTCACCATGCCCCTTACTAAATACCCTGGAATGTCTACTTTCCAAAAAGGGGTCATTTGGGGGGCATTTGTACTCTCCTGGCTTGTTAGGGTCTTAAGAAATGAGATAAGCCTCAGTACTTTAGACATGATCTTTTTTTTATGATTTGCACCATAGTTTGTAGACTCTATAACTTTCACACAGACCACATAATATCCACAAATTTGGGTTATTTTTACCAAAGATATGTAGCAGTATAAATTGTGGCCAAAATTTATGAAGAGAAATTGCTAATTAGCAAAATTTTATCACAGAAACAAAGAAAAATTCATTTTTTTTTTCAAAATTTTTCGGTCTTTTTTCATTTATAGCGCAAAAAATAAAAAACCCAGAGGTGATCGAATACCACCAAAAGAAAGCTCTGTTTGTGGGAAAAAAAAGGACAAAAAAAAAATCATTTGAGTATGGTGTTGCATAACTGAGTAATTGTCATTCAAAGTGTGAGAGCACTGAAAGCTGAAAATTGGTCTGGTCACGAGGGGGGTTTAACTGCAAAGTAATCAGGTGGTTAAGTAAGGTGTGGGCTACCAGAGATCAAAATTCCAAGATTAGACAACAGTCGGATTAATTGCAATTCTGGACAGATACTGCCCCCCTGAGACCACTTGTGGCAGGACGATCAGAATAAATGAAGGCGTCTACCAAGGAAATAGGTGGGTGGGCAATGGGAGGTGCTATGCTTGAGGTGTGTTTGACAAAAAGATTTCACACACAACTGACCCTCGTTCTCCATCAAGAGGCCAGCCACGAGGACATGTGTTAAGTAGACCATTATATTGTATTTTAACTGTATATCATTGTATTGTAGCCTTGCTGTATGTTATGTAATTTTGTAACCCTTTTTTAATACACGTTAGCTTTCTTATTTCCTTGAGAAATAAACAAGATTTGATTATTCTTAAGCCGTGCGTTTGGTTTCATAACTAAATGTATTATTGTGATACTAACAGTAGCATGCGCTCATAGTTTTAACAGACTGACTAATCTACAGAGACTAGACAAAGTGATACATAGATGAGATAATATAGATAGGCTGTAGTGGTATATCGTTTTCTACAATTATTATCGAATTCTACAAGGGATAAGCTCTTAGCCATCGCATCTAGGAAAAAAAAAAGGCACACCAGGCCCTGTTGAAGGAATTGACCTGCAAAATAACCCTCCTTGAATCCCAACACAAACGCTCTCTGGCAATCAGCGTAGCCAGGGAACTTGCGGACACAAGGGCGACGCTCCTGGAGGAACTTTTCAAATGGGCACGGAAGAGGTAGGTCCTATCACAGAAACTCTTTTATGAACAGGGTAACAAACCCGGTAGGCTGCTAGCCAGATTCACACAAAGACGTACCCTAGCCAACATAGTTCACCATGTTGACACACGAGGTGTAGCTCACTCTAAAAATTAGGATATTGCCAAGCAATTTGGCACATTCTATAGCAACCTTTACAATATAGAGCTGATATAGAGCAATATAGTGATGACTTAATCACTCTCGGAAATTATGCTCGACGTCTTCTGGCAAGTCCTAGCCGGAGGAAATAAAGCCCCCCCACCCCCATAACAATGCAGCACAAGCCAGACAGGAATTGAGCCCCTATGCCAAGGGGACTGAAACACTGCTGCTCAAGGCCTTCTCCAGACATGGACAAGGAGGGAACTGGCCATAGAGGGATCTCATGGGGGCACAAAGTGGAAAAGCCTTCAGAGATGGGCACCACCACACGAAAAGGTAGTTCCTCTAGCAACATGCTTCCTCCAGACCAAGGAAACACAAACAACTAAGCAGCTGCCTGAAGAACCGCCTTTTTAACCATGTTGGCAATGTGTTTCCTGTCCTTGTGGGAGGAGCCCCATTTCTTAAAGCGGAAGTAAACCCATCGATTTAACAGTCTAAAAAAAAAAAAAAAAAGGCATGCCGTGAATGCTAACTGCACATTGGCTGTGCTCTCAACCAAACAGTCAAACCATCCAATGGCTGGTGTCATAACGGATCACATGTGCAGCACTGTAGCAGTTGAGGATTAAACAGAGGCAAAGATGGCAGCTTCCTTGGCTGAAAATGATAGGGGGGTTTACTTCCACTTTAAGAGCTGTCCTGGAAGATAGCTGGGGAAAATTGTGTGCGCCCATTAAATTGCAAAACACTATGGTACCCAAAATTCTCAATAGGTGACACTTTAAAATCCGTTACAGGTTATCAGTTTAGAGTTAAAAAATTAATTATGACCATACTATTATTGCTCTCACTCTGATGGTTCTAGAAACACATCAAGTGTGTTGTATGGTACAATTTAGATTTACATGCAACATACATATGCAGCGTGTTTGTATAAGGGTTTGTATGGGGGACAAAGACGCTTTAAATTTTTATTTAAAACTTTTTTTTCCCCCTCTTTTAGAGATTGTAAAGGAAAACATTTTAGTTAACAAAAATAACAAACTTGTCATACTTACCTGCTCTGTGCAGTGGTTTTGCACAGAGGAGCCCCGATCCATCTTCTCAGGTCCCCCACCAGCGCCGAGTGCCCCCATAGCAAGCCACTTGCTGTGGGGCCACTTTTTCATGCTCGCTCCTGAGCCGTTCTCTGCGTCCATAAGGCAGAGCACGGCTCAGCTCCCACCTCACTGGCTGTGACTGACAATGGGAGCCAATGGCTCCTGCATCTCAACCAATTAGGAGGGGCCTGGGAGAGCATCGAGTTGTGTGCATTCGCTGAATCAAGATGGAGGCTTAGCTAAGTATTAGGGGGGCTGAGGGGGGGAGCTGCAAACTAAAGGTTTACCTTCATGCATAGAATGCATGAAGGTAAAAAACCTTCAGCCTTTACAACCACTCTAACTCCATTGCTATCACAAGAGAGCCAACAAGAGCTTAGGTGGCGCACCTTCAGAGCACCGTAAAAGTGATCACTTTTACCTGAGAGCCATTTCGGGTGGCTCTAGAAATTAGTAGCAGCCACGAGGTTGCTTTAACCAGGACATTTATAAACATACCTTAGTAGACATAAGAATAAGGAAAGCTATTCCCATCCCAAGCAGATCCCTTGGTATAAAACCGACTGAAAAGAATGATGCAGAGAACCAGGATGGCCATCGCAATGATTTTCCAAATCTTGGGATCTGGTATGAGACTGAGCAAATATTACCTGCTGGGATAAAATATTCAGGATCTTATGAGTATGGCAAAACGCTACTTGCAGCTGTTGCTAGAGGAAAACTTGATTCAGGGAAGATATAGGTTACTCCTAAAGACACTACATTAAATGAAACTTACGTAGGGTGGGCGGAGCCAGCAGCTATGTGAGCAGTGGAGAATCAGAGCTCCGGCCGGGATGAACGATTCTGCATTGATCCTGTGACCTAGCGGTAGATATTGGTGTGCTCATAGGGTGCCTGAAGGTGGGCTAACAGGGGCCTAACCCAGACTGCTTATTGCCCGTGTACTACACTTCAAAGATCAGAAAATTATCTTAAGAGCCACAAGATCCGATGGGTGACCTGCTGTTAGATGGCAAAAGAAACTCCATACATCCTGATTTTTCAGCAGCCACACAAACAATGTGCTAGATTTGTACATGTGAAGAAAGGTCTCAGAGAGCATCAATTGATGCTTCTCGCTGGCTAGATGCCCCTCTGTATACTGGTCGAAGGAATGCCTGATTGCTCTATGACACAGGTGTCAAACTGACGGGCCTCCAGCTGCTGCAAGGCTGACAAGTCCCATGAGGCATTAAAAGGCTGACAGTAACAAGCATGACTACCTCAGGCAGAGGCATGATGGGACTTCTAGTTTCACAACAGCTGGAGGGCAGCCAGTTTGACACCCCTGCTGATGATCCAGGACCCACGACAGAATCTCTGGTGCTACCCAGCTATTACATTTTTATTTTATTGCTACCTGAACTTTATCTTGATGCATGGTAGACCCTATGTCCATGTGGATATTGCATGCAGAGTTGACCAAAAGTCTTACTGAGGATTTTGCTTTCACACATATCCTTGGAGGACTCAACTGACTTTTGGTGGAGGTATTTCTATAGGTTAACTGTAGTCTCCACAATACGTGGACACCACCATAAGCTGAATTGGCCCTTTGTAGTCCGTTACCCTTTACAGTTGCCCTAAGCTGGACTAATGGTTACTGCTTGAAACTACTAATGTTAGTTTTTGGTGAACTTAAGTTGCCACCTTTTTTCGTTAGAGAAGTGGTTTCTTTTGTTTACCTGCTGGACTCCAGAGTGGACACTCCTTTTTATTTGACGAACAACATTACAGACTATGCCGAACCGCTTTAATGCTGCTGGCTCTTGCTCTCTCATTGCTGCTTCCTTGAAATTCTGACTCTTAGAGGAAAGAGCCAACGGTAGACTTTACAGTCTTGATCAGTCTGTTAGCTTGGAGCAGAAAACTGCCTTGCCATCCTAGACTATGGGCTTGTAGGGAGAGTCCATACCTGCATTCAAGAGTGGCTTCTTAGGATGCTGCAAGCGAAAAACTGGGCATCCAGCCTAGGGGGAGCGCATCTTCACTGGTCTCACGATTCGATTGAGATTATCATGTCAACGATTCAATTCTGCAATGCATCACGCTTACTACCCATATTTTTATGTGAGTGTAGAAGATAGTTGGCGAATGGCCGCGAGGCAGACATGGAAGGAGAGACTGTGTGCTGGGATGATGTCAAGCAGATGTATGTTGGGTGGTGACCAAGGGATCTTGGTTCGGGAATTTTAATTTGCGTGCAGGATAAGAAGCTCTGTTTTTGATTCGTTGAGTTTCAGGGAGCTAGTGGTCATCCAGTCATCTATCAAGGTGACGCATTTTTCTAATTGCTAATGATGGTCTTTTTGTCCGGTGATACGAAAATATAATTGTGTGTCGTCAGCGTATGAGTGGAAGCAGAGGTCTGATATTCTGATGATTTTGAGGAGTGGGCGGATGTATATATGTTAACCACTTCAGCCCCGGACCATTTGGCAGCCAAAGGACCAGAGGTCTTTTTTCAATTTCGCACTGCACTACTTTAACTGGTAATTGCGCGGTCATGCAATTTTGTAACCAAACGAAATTTGCGTCCTTTTCTTCCCACAAATAGAGCTTTCTTTTGATGGTATTTGATTGCCTCTGTGATTTTTATTTTTTGCGATATATACGGAAAAGGAGCGAAAATTTTGAAAAAAAAAGGAGATTTTCTACTTTTTGTTATAAAAAAAATCAAATAAACTCAATTTTAGTCAAACATTTGGGCCAAAATGTATTCAGCCACATGTCTTTAGTAAAAAAAATGCCAATAAGCGTATATTTATTGGTTTGCGCAAAAGTTATAGCGTCTACAAACTAGAGTACATTTTCTGGAATTTACACGGCTTTTAATTTATGACTACCTATCTCATTTCTTGAGGTGCTAAAATGGCAGGGAAGTACAAAACCCCCCCAAATGACCCCATTTTGGAAAGTAGACACCCCAAGCTATTTGCTGAGAGGCATGTTGAGCCCATTGAATATTTTTTTTTTTAGTCCCAAGGGATTGAATAAAGACAAAAATAAAAAATAAAAAAAATTTATTCAAAAAGTTGTCACTAAATGATATATTGCTCACACATGCCATGGTTATATGTGGAGATGCACCCCAAAATACATTTTGCTGCTTCTCCCGAGTATGGGGATACCACATGTGTGGGACTTTTTGGGAGCCTAGCCGCGCACGGGGCCCCGAAACCCAATCAACGCCTTCAGGGTTTCTAAGGGTGCAAATTTTTGATTTCACTCCTCACTACCTATCACAGTTTTGAAGGCCATAAAATGCCAAAATAGCACAAAACCCCCCCAAATGACCCCATTTTGGAAAGTAGACACCCCAAGCTATTTGCTGAGAGGCATGTTGAGTACATGGAATATTTTATATTTTGCCACAAGTTGCGGGAATATTACAAACTTTTTTTTTTTTTGCCCAAAGTTGTCACTAAATGATATATTGCCCACACATGCCATGGGCATATGTGGAATTACACCCCAAAATACATTCTGCTGCTTCTCCTGAGTACGGGGATACCACATGTGTGGGACTTTTTGGGAGCCTATCCGCATACGGGACCCCGAAAACCAAGCACCGCTTTCAGGATTTCTAAGGGCATAAATTTTTGATTTCACTCCTCACTACCTATCACTACCTATCACAGTTTTGAAGACCATAAAATGCCAAGATGGCACAAAACCCCCCCAAATGACCCCATTTTGGAAAGTAGACACCCCAAGCTATTTGCTGAGAGGCATGTTGAGCCCGTTGAATATTTTTTTTTTTAGTCCCAAGTGATTGAATAAAGACAAAAAAAAAAAATAAAAAAAATTTATTCAAAAAGTTGTCACTAAATGATATATTGCTCACACATGCCATGGTTATATGTGGAATTGCACCCCAAAATACATTTTGCTGCTTCTCCTGAGTATGGGGATACCACATGTGTGGGACTTTTTGGGAGCCTAGCGCGTACGGGGCCCCGAAACCCAAGCACCGCCTTCAGGATTTCTAAGGGTGCAAATTTTTGATTTCACTCCTCACTACCTATCACAGTTTCGAAGGCCATAAAATGCCAAAATAGCACAAAACCCCCCCAAATGACCCCATTTTGGAAAGTAGACACCCCAAGCTATTTGTTGAGAGGCATGGTGAGTATTTTACAGCTCTCATGTGTTTTTGAAAATGAAGAAAGTAAAGAAAAAAAAATTTTTTTCTTCTTTTTTCAATTTTCAAAACATTGTGACAAAAAGCGAGATCTGCAAAATACTCACCATACCTCTCAGCAAATAGCTTGGGGTGTCTACTTTCCAAAATGGGGTCATTTGGGGGTGGTTTGTGCCATCTGGGCATTCCATGGCCTCCGAAACTGTGATTGGCAGTGAGGAGTGAAATAAAAAAATTACACCCTTAGAAAGCCTGAAAGCGGTGCTTGGATTTTGGGGTCCCGTACGCGGCTAGGCTCCCAAAAAGTCCCACACATGTGGTATCCCCGTACTCAGGAGAAGCAACAGAATGTATTTTGGGGTGTATCTCCACATATGCCCATGGCATGTTTGAGCAATATATCATTTAGTGACAAGTTTTTGTAAAAAAAAATATTATTTTTTTTTTTTTTTCATTATTCAATCTCTTGGGACCAAAAAAAAAAATATTTAATGGGCTCAACATTGCTCTCAGCAAATAGCTTGGGGTGTCTACTTTCCAAAATGGGGTCATTTGGGGGGGGTTTGAACTGTCCTGGCATTTTATGCACAACATTTAGAAGCCTATGTCACACGTCACCCACTCTTCTAACCACTTGAAGATAAAGCCCTTTCTGACACTTTTTGTTTACATGAAAACATATTTTTTTTTTGCAAGAAAATTACGTTGAACCCCCAAACACTATATATATTGTTAAAGCAAAGGCCCTACAGATTAAAATGGTGGGTGTTGCATTTTTTTTTTTTTTCCACACAGTATTTGCGCAGCGATTTTTCAAACGCATTTTTTGTGGAAAAAATACACTTTTTTTTATTTTAATGCACTTAAACACACTATATTGCTCAAATTTTTGATGAAATAAAAAATATGATCTTAGGCCGAGTACATACATACCAAACACGACATGCTTTAAAATTGCGCACAAACACGCAGTGGCGACAAACTACATACATTTTTAAAAGCCTTTAAAAGCCTTTACAGGTTACCACATTAGATTCACGGAGGAGGTCTACTGCTAAAATTACTGCCCTCGATCTGACCTTCGCGGTGATACCTCACATGCATGGTGCAATTGCTGTTTACATATGACGCCAGACCAACGCTTGTGTTCGCCTTTGCGCAAAAGAAGGGGGGGCAGGGGTGCTTTTTTTTTTTTTTTTTTTTTTTTTTTAGTTTTTCTTTTTATTTAGCTTTTTTATTTTATTTTTAAACTGTTCCTTCCATTTTTTTTTTCTTAGTTGTCATTTTTATTGTTATCGCAGGGAATGTAAATATCCCCTATGATAGCAATAGGCAGTGACAGGTACTCTTTTTTTGAAAAAATTGGGGTCTATTAGACCCTAGATCTTTCCTGTGCCCTCAAAGCATCTGACCACACCAAGATCGGTGTGATAAAATGCTTTCCCAATTTCCCAATGGCGCGGTGGGTATGCCCACCATTAGAATACCTCCCTTCATCCACCCACTTCTAATGATGGGCATACATGCACCATTTATATATGCCGAAGCATGGGGGCATCCTCCCGCAAAAAAAGTTATGCCACGTACACATGGTCGGACTTTTTTTCGACCGTATGTACGTGGCATTAGGAGCAAAATCGCTCCTCCGCCCTCTGCTGCCCCCCATGCTTCGGCATATATGCTCTTTTTTTTAACTGTGGTGGTGAAATCACCTCCTACAGCATTGGAGTCGCGGCTTTATGTATCGTGGGAGCAAACGCTGTTGCTGTCAAGATAAATAAATCCACGCTGCAACTGAATGGCGTACCTGCTAAGCAAATAATGGTTAACATTAAAACAAAGTAACATTAGAGTATAACAGTAAGACCTTACCATACCATACCTGCAAAGCAAATACCAAAAAAAAAACATAGTAAAAAATAAAACATTTTGTTAACGCAACCGGTGCCTAAAATATATATATGCCGAAGCATGGGGGCATCCTCCCGCAAAAAAGTTATGCCACGTACACATGGTCGGACTTTTTTCGACCGTATGTACGTGGCATTAGGAGCAAAATCGCTCCTCCGCCCTCTGCTGCCCCCATGCTTCGGCATATATGCTCTTTTTTTTAACTGTGGTGGTGAAATCACCTCCTACAGCGTTGGAGTCGCGGCTTTATGTATCGTGGGAGCAAACGCTGTTGCTGTCAAGATAAATAAATCCACGCTGCAACTGAATGGCGTACCTGCTAAGCAAATAATGGTTAACATTAAAACAAAGTAACATTAGAGTATAACAGTAAGACCTTACCATACCATACCTGCAAAGCAAATACCAAAAAAAAAACATAGTAAAAAATAAAACATTTTGTTAACGCAACCGGTGCCTAAAATATATATATATGCCGAAGCATGGGGGCATCCTCCCGCAAAAAAGTTATGCCACGTACACATGGTCGGACTTTTTTCGACCGTATGTACGTGGCATTAGGAGCAAAATCGCTCCTCCGCCCTCTGCTGCCCCCATGCTTCGGCATATATGCTCTTTTTTTTAACTGTGGTGGTGAAATCACCTCCTACAGTGTTGGAGTCGCGGCTTTATGTATCGTGGGAGCAAACGCTGTTGCTGTCAAGATAAATAAATCCGCGCTGCAACTGAATGGCGCACCTGAAAACAAAAAAATGGTTAACAATAAAACATACCTGAAAAGCAAGCATGATAAAACATAATAAAACATTGCAGAATAGAATAGAGTAAAAAAGAGCAACAATAGAGAGAGAACAATAAAACGACAACTATTTTTGGTTTTTTATTTTATATTTTTTTTTGGGGGTTTTTTTTTTTTTTTGTACTTTTTTTTTTTATTTTTATTTTTTACACTTTTTTTTTAAACTATAACTATAATTTTAACTGCAACGGTCGGGTCTCAAAATGCGATGGCATTCTTGAGACCCTGTGAAAGTGTATCCTAGCCTGTGAAATGCTGTACCCTACGCTAATACCTCACTAGTTCGTGGTAGCGTTCAAAGCATTCACCAACGCAGAGACCAGGATTGTCAGGACAGCGTGGACAATAATAACGGGTGTCACGCCTAAATCCGCGCTTGCTACAGACACGACATCTTCTTTGGGGGGCTCGTTGGGTAGGGGTACTCTGGAGGACATGAGGATAATGCCTCTCATGCAGCCGGCTTACTGCATTTGGTAGGGGATGGTGAGGTGTGGAATTGCCTGGATACAGGAGTTCCATGACAACCGCTCCCTGGAATTCAAGGAAGGGTAACGTCCCGCCTGAAGCTCCGTATAGCACATGAGCATTCAGCAAAGCCAATTGGAATAAATAAATAGACACTTTTTTGTACCAGCGTCTAGCCTTACGGACAACTAGGTACGGCGCCAACAACTGGTCGTTGAGGTCCACCCCCCCCATATTAAGGTTGTATTCGTGGATACAGAGGGGTTTCGTCACAACACCAGCCGCCGTACGAATTTGGACTGTCGTGTCTGCATGAAGGGAGGTAAGAACGAAAACATTCCTATTATCCCTCCACTTCACAGCGAGCAAGTTATTACACTTCAAGCAGGCTCTCTCCCCCAGCCTAAGACGGGAATCTACAAGCCGCTGGGGAAAGCCCCGGCGATTAGGTCACACGGTGCCACATGCTCCAATCTGATGATCAAACAAGTGACTAAACAGTGGCACGCTCGTGTAATAATTGTCCACGTACAAGTGGTACCCCTTTCCGAATAAGGGTGACACCAAGTTCCACACTATCTTGCCAGCGCTCCCTATGTAATCTGGACAGTTCTCCGGCTCTACGTGACTATCTTTTCCCTCATAAACCGAAAAGCTCCACGTATAGCCTGTTGCCCTGTCACAGAGCTTGTAGAGCTTGACCCCGTATCTGGCACGCTTGCTGGGAAGGAACTGTTTGAAAGACAAGCGGCCAGAAAACTTAATCAGGGACTCGTCAACGCAGACAACTTGATTGGGCGTAAACAAGGCTGCAAAACATTGGTTGAAGTGGTTTATGAGGGGCCGAATTTTGTAGAGCCGATCAAATTCAGGGTCTCCACGAGGACGACAAAGTTCATTGTCACTGAAGTGCATGAACCGCAAGATCTGTTCGTATCGTGCCCTGGACATGGAGGCAGAGAACACGGGCATATGGTGGTGCGGTGAGGTGGACCAATAAGACCTCAGAGTCGGGAATTTGTGTATGCCCATGTTGAGGGAAAGGCCCAGAAAGGTCTTAAATTCGGAAACCGTAATTGGTTTCCAATCTCTGGCAAGGGAAGGCACTTGGGGATTAGCGGCGATGTGTTGACCAGCGTATATATTACTTTGGTCCACAATAGATCTATAGAGATCTTCCGTGAAAAACAGCGAATAAAAATCGGATGGCTTAAAATCAGCTGTTTCCACCTGAATACCGGGTTGGCCAGTGAATGGGGGAAGTACGGGTTCTGCAGAAGTGGTGGGCACCCAATCAGGATTGGCGAATTCTGCAGGAAGGACACTATGTGATCGACGGACCTGCCTTTGTCTTCTTCTTGGTGGCAGCGGGACACTACTTGTGCTTGCCACCTCGCCAGCTTGAACTGCACTTATGGGACTCGCCACGTCACCAAGTGTTACTGCAGTGCTGGTTTGACTATGTCCAGGGTGTACTAGGCCGCTGGTGCTTGCCAGTTCACCAGAAGGAATAGCGGCGCTAGTACTTCTCTGCTCCATACGAGAGACCTGCGGTTCCTGCACCTCAACAACATCAGAAGATCGGGATCGGGTACGCCTGACCTTAGCAGGGACCACACCTTCGTCGCCAGAGCTATCTGTCATGGAGCCGCTGTCGTCTACTGGATCGTATTCTGAGCCTGATTCTGACAGATGAGTGACCTCCTCTTCACTATCTGACATACTCAGAAACAAGTAGGCCTGTTCACTAGTGTACTTGCGATTTGCCATTTTGGGCTCTAAATTTAGTAGTACACTAGTGAGATTCACAGGAAAAAAAGCTCCTAGGCTGCTGGCGAATGAATCAAAACGCTACCAAAAAAACTGTTAGCGATCGCAGGGATCAGGCCTGACTCTGCGAACGCTGCAGTTATGTGTGCTTAGTGTTTTGGAAGTGACAGTGATCGATCGATACTGCACTTGGGTGGGCTGGGCTGGGCTGGGCGGAGGGGGAAAACGCAGGTGCTAGCAGGTATCTGGGCTGATCCCGCTAACAATGCGTTTTTTGGAACCCTAAACTGCTGGGACGCTAGTATAGATCTGATCAGATCAGATATTGATCTGTTCAGATACTATACCACTAAGGGAGGTGTATGCTTTGCGCGTGGGTGTTTGCGGTACTGGCACTAACCTGGGGCGACGCAGACCTTATTTGACCCTAACACCTAATTGATATCACCCGCCGGGCGATCAGGGGGTTAAACCGATAGTTGGGTAATAAATAGCGGGTGCCCTGACAGTATAAAAAAACAAGCTAACTAACCAGCGTCACCCCGTAACAGTTATACGGTGATCACTGGTGAAAGGGTTAACTAGGGGCAATCAGGGGGTTAAAACCTTTATTAGGTAATATATGGGGGTACCTGACACTATATAAAAACCTGACGGGGAACCTAAATAACTAACTGGCTAACCAGCGTCACCAGTGACACTTATACTGTGATCACTGGTGAAAGAGTTAACTCTAGGGGCAATCAAGGGGTTAAAACCTTTATTTAGGTTGTAATATGGGGGTACCTGACCTATAAACCTATTTATAATCCTATATAAACCTGGCAGTTACCTAAAAAAAAAACTGGCTACCTAGCGGCACCAGTGACACTAATAGAGCGATCAAAAAAAACGATCGCTTAGTGACACTGGCAAAAGGGGGTGAAAGGGTTACCTAGGGGGCAATCAAGGGGTTAAACCTTTATTGGGGGGGGTAGGGGGCTACCTTGGACCTAAAGGGGCCTAAAACTAACTGCCCTGACAGTTATTGCAGTCACACTGACACTAAATGCAGTGATCAGTAAATAAATGATCACTGCAATCAGTGACACTGTGACAGGGGGGGCAGGGGGTGATCAGGGGGTGACAGGGGGGTGAAATGTGTGCCTATGTGTGCCTGGTGTCAGTGTAGTGTTTGTGCACTTACTTGATGTCTTCTCCGATCGGCGTCCCGGTCAGAAAGACCGACACGAGGAGCGTGACATCACTTCCCCTTGCCTGTGTTTACAATTACACAGGAAGGGGAAGGAAGCGGACGAATCCCATTGGCCAGAGCGATCGGGAGGGGGTGGCCAGAAACGACTGGCCGTTACCTCGTCCCGCATCGCTTCTGAAGCCATCCCGACCGTCCCCGCCGGCGGAGGGGGGTCCGATCGGACCCCCCAACCGCCGGAAGAATGTCACGTACAGGTACGTGATTCTGCCTGTACGTGCCATTCTGCCGACGTATATATACAGGGGGCGGTCGGGAAGTGGTTAAAGAGCACTGGCGACAAAGGTGATCCTTGAGGGACTCCACAAGAGATTGCCCGGGTTTCCGAGGTGAATCCTCCTAGTTTCACTGTCAGAGCGATTTCCTAAGAAGGACGCCGAACATTGTAGCTCCGAGTCTGTGACTCCTGCTACTTCTGTGAGGCGGATGAGTAGAGTATTGTGGTCCACTGAATCAAACGCTGCACTGAGGTCCAACAGTACCAGGAGACATGATTCTCCGTCATCTGCTGCTTCGAGGGCGTCATCCAATATCTTGGAGTGCCGTTTCTGTTCCATTGCCCGGGCGGAAGCCTGATTGTAGAGGGTCCAGGAGGCTTTGAATCTGTTGCACTACAGCTTTTTCCATAATCTTGGAGATGGTGTTAAGGCTTGTTATCGGTCTGCGGTGGTTAGGGTCCTGAGGGTCGAGGTTGGTTTTCTTTAGTAGGGGTTTGATGATCCCTTGTTTGTGGGTGTCCGGAAAAATCCCTTCTTTAAACGACTGATTTATAAGGAGAGTTATGGTGGGAGCCAAGGTGTCGGAACATTCTTTCAGGAGTCTTGTGGGATGTTTGTGTCGATATCTTCTTTTTGCTTTGGTTGACTGCGGTTGGTTGTTTTTTTCTGATGGATTGTTTTCCGGATGTTGTCGATGAAAAACTCTGATAATTCATTGCAGAAATCTTGGGTTTCGTTTGCTGGGGGCTCCAAGCATACCGGGTTCATTGATTGAGCGACTATTTTAAAAAGTTCCTGAGGGCAGTTTAAGGCCGATGAGATGGTAATTGAGAAATAATCTTTTTTAGCTTTTAAAGATTGCCTTGTGATAGTTCTCTGTGAGTACTTTGTAGTTTGTGTGGGTTTTACTTGGTAGGTATTCCAGTATACAGGTGGGGGCCCACACACGCACAATACAGATGCATTGGTTCCTTGAGTAAAGTGGCTTCACAGTGTGGTATAGTCATCCCCCATCAGTATGCAGACAGATGTGTAGGATGGCCAGTGTTCTCCTGGCAGTAGGTCCTCCTATTACACACAAGGCAGTCAGGCAGAGGACGATCAGTGTGACGAAGCACCTGAAAAGCGATTCGGAAAGCTCCGCAACACGGGCGCTTTTAACCCCTTCTTCGGCCGATAGCGTGTGTTAAAAGTAGGGGTGCACCAAAACGATACCAAAAATGAAAAATACACTACGCCGAAAACCGAAACCGATACTTATTTAAGAAAAAAAAAAAATTTTATACAGGAGATGGTCAGAGAGTCAGAGACTGGGGACATGGTACAGGAGATCAATGCAGCCTCACCATTGCCGGGTAGACGCAGCCAGCCATTGTCCCCATTGCAGCATGCCTGTGCTGGGGAAGAGAGAGGAGAGATACTGCCTTGTTGATTTAAGCACTGGGGGCATCACAGCTTTCATTTCAATAGCTGAGAGTTCCCCGCCGCGCGCCATCACATACAGCCCCTCCTCTTTGTCCAGGCACTTTGAATAACAAATAACCCATCCAATCCTGGGACGGGTGATCTGTCTATTAAAGTTACCTGGACAAGGGGGGGAGGGGCTGTATGTGACGGCGCTCGGCGGGGAAAACCGCTAATGAAATGAAAGCTGCGATATTCCCGGGGCCCAAAACAAGGCACCGGCTCTCCTCTCTTCTGTACTATAGGACACCCCCATGATACAAGGCACAGGGAGCGGGGCCCTGCCCCATTTTCTGCTCCAATATCGGCCGTTTTTCTCTTTCGGCAAATTGCAGAAAAGGCCATTTTCGGCATTTATGTTTCGGCGGCCGAAATTTCGGTGCATCCCTAATTAAAAGTGCCCCGCTAGCGGCTGAAAAGCAACACATTAACGAGCTAAACGCTCAGCGTCCCCAGTGTGAAAGTAGCCTTAGTAGGTCCGGGTCAAAAGGTCACATTGGAATATTTTGGGTATCATTTTTTTGAATAGTATCCGTGTGTATTAGGCAGGATAAAAGAAAACGTCAAATGTGCACCATTGTTTCTCGGCCCTACTATGGGTACAAACAACTAACATACATACATATACCTGTATGTGGGATCGCTGTGATCATTAGGAGCAGGAGAATTTGTTTTTGGTCAATCTTTGATGGTGAAATTAGGTAATAAAGTGTGTGTATATATAACCATTTACTACCAAAAGAAAGCATAATTTTGCCGGAAAAGAAAGAAGGTACAATTCACCTGGACAAAGTATTTGTGACAATATGTACCAGTACAGTTTTACTAGCACATGTCAAAATAGTGCCATATCAGTGTCACCTGTCAGTTTCACCAGTGCCACCTGTCAGTGTCACCAGTGCCATATCAGTGTCATTGTCCTGGTGCAACAGGGCCTTCAAAAGTGTAATAGGTGGTCAACAAGTTGGATGTGTAATTTATGCTCCTAGAACACGTGATGGCGCTCCCTGCATGTTGGGCCTCTCTAAGAGGCTAGGCTGTGGAAATGTCTCACACACATGGTATTTTAATACTCAGGGAGGAGTAGCATAATTTAATTTTGGCGTGTCATTTGTGGTATACACATGCCATTTGAGAGAAATAACCTATTACAATGACAATTTTGTGGAAAAAAATAAAAATCTTACATTTTGCAAAGAATTACAACATCAAATGCCTCTTAAACACCTTGGGATGTTTACTTTCAAAAAAAGGGGTCATTTGGGGGGTATTTGTACTTTCCTGGCTTTTTCAGGTCGCAAGAAATGATGAGGCCACCAGTACATCAGATGTGATCAATTTTGTATAATTTGCACCACAGCTTGTAGACTCTCTAACTTTCACAAAGACCAAATAATAGCCACTAATTTGGGTTATTTTTACCAAAGATATGTAGCAGTATAAATTGTGGCCAAAATTTATGAAGATAAATTTCTAATTTGCAAAATTTTATCACAGAAACAAAGAAAAATGTGTTATTTTTTTAAAAATTTTCGATCTTTTTTCATTTATAGCGCAAAAAAAAAAAAAAAAAAAAAAAAAACACAGGAGGTGATCAAATACCACCAAAAGAAATCTCCATTTGTGGGGAAAAAAAGGGCAACAAATTTATTTGGGTACAGTGTTGCATGACGTTCAAAGTGTGAGAGAACCGAAAGCTGAAAATTGGTCTGGTCAGGAAGGGGGGGGGGGGGGGGGGGGGGGGGGTTAAGTGCCCTGTAGGCAAGTGGTTAAGATCAGAAAAAAAATAAAAATAAATAAACCACACACACACACACACACCTTGAAATGTGGCGTTTTTAGGCATCTGTGTGCAAAGGGGCCTTGGTTGCCGGTGTCTTGCCGAGAAAGTTCCAACAGATAAGGACCCCCCTGTACTGCGCAGGAGCAGCGCTTCAGCAGTACAAAGCACATCAGAGTCTCCGAAAATAGCCAAAGCTGAACACAGTCAGTCAGCTGTACACGGCGCATGCGCACTACATTCTAACCTAAGTCCGGGTTCAAGCCCCACCATTCAAGTGGACATAGAGTTAGAATAAAAATATGCCAGGCGCCATGTACAGCTGACTCACTGTTCAGCTTCAGCTATTTTTGGAGACTTCATTGTGCTTAGTACTGTGCAGTACAGGGGGGGGGGGTCCTTATCCGCCAGGGGGGGGGGGGGGGGAAACTTTCTCATCGGAACACCTGTAAGTACACAGAACCATGACCTAATGGTTACCATGTTTACTTATGCCACCAACATAAGCTCCTTATTATGTTAATCCATATTACAAATAAATTAAAAGGTGAAACAAAAAATATACGCAATTCAACAGATAAAGAGCTTAAACACATCACATCACTAGAGAGAAGACGTAAACATATGTGTTGCCTATGACAACCAGTCTTTGATCTATGCTCAAACTTTACCATGACAGCACACCCTCTCTGAACTATCCCAACAATTGACAACGTAAGCGATGAATATTATGTGTACAAGTCTTCTCACCTTTAAATTAGCTTTAAGTCCAGCTTGCTTTGCCAGCTTTTGTAATTCCGAATACTTCAAACTATCTAGCTTCAGTACGGATGGCACCTCCATGTCTATACATACACCTACCAGCCGACAACCGAACCGATCCAAAGTCAGACGTCAATATACACAAAAGACGCGCGCATTTCGCTAACTGCTTCCTTTCAAAGTCATTTGCTCTCGTTTACTACTGGATAGGGGCGGCGTGAGATGCAGCAAAACAGCCAATCTGCTAGTAAGCCAGCAGTAGCGTCTGCGGCCCAAATAACGCCTATTTTGGCTAGTCCCCAGGAGTGATTCGCTCTCGTTTGCTACTGAAAAAGGACAGAGTGAGATACAGCAGGAACAGCCAATCAGCTTGTAAACCAGGAGCATCGTCTCCCACCTATTAACGCCCACTTTGGGTGGGCGTTTTGAACACCTGTTCTGCCGAGAAAGTTCCTCTCGGCGGATAAGGAACCCCCCTGTACTGCGCAGGAGCAGAGCTTGCGCAGTACGAATCCGCCGGAAATAGCCGAAGCAGAAGACAGTGATTCAGCTGTACACGGTGTTGTGCCGAGAATGGTTTCCCCTGTAGTATCATATTTTGCTGCCTATCACACTATGGTGCGGAAGTGAAGTTCTGGGCAGAAATTTCGTACTGCGCATGCGCGAAGCGTTCCAAACACTCGCGCCGTGCGGTCCACATGATTTTCGGCAATACAGTTCAGCGACACCATCAGATAATGTCACGGAAGTGACATTACAGACAACACAAACACTGGGCTGTGCGTTCCAACACTAATTCCTTCCTTGTTACCCAGAATCATTTTTTACCAACCATGCTGAGCTACCTGTTTTGATAGATCCTGCAATGCTGGGACTTGTAGTGCCTAAAATCAATCCTACAATGCTGGAACTTGTAGTGCCTAAAATCAATCCTGCAATGCTGGGACTTGTAGTGCCTAAAATCGATCCTGCAATGCTGGGACTTGTAGTGCCTAAAATCGATCCTGCAATGCTGGGACTTGTAGTGCCTAAAATCAATCCTGCAATGCTGGGACTTGTAGTGCCTAAAATCGATCCTGCAATGCTGGGACTTGTAGTGCCTATAATCAATCCTGCAATGCTGGGACTTGTAGTGCCTATAATCAATCCCGCAATGCTGGGACTTGTAGTGCCTATAATCGATTCTGCAATGCTGGGACTTGTAGTGCCTAAAATCGATCCTGCAATGCTGGGACTTGTAGTGCCTATAATCGATTCTGCAATGCTGGGACTTGTAGTGCCTATCCTGAGCTACCTGCGGTGATCGATCCTACAATGCTGGGATGAGAAATATTATGCTCTCGAGCGGGCGGAGAGGTGGTTAAGCGTCAGGAACAGCCTCACTGTGCCCGTCTAATGCAGCCACTCCACCCATCAAACGCCTCACAGTGCCCGTCAAACGCTGCCACTCCGCCCATCAAACACCTCAATGTGCCCGTCAAACGCAGCCACTGCGCCCATCAAACACCTCACTGCACCCAGCAAATGCCTCACTGTGCCAGTCAAACGCCTCACTGTGCCCATCAAACACCTCACTGCACCCAGCAAACGCTGCCACTGTGCCCTTCAAACGCCTCACTGCGCCCAGCAAACGCCTCACTGCACCCGGCAAACGCCTCACTGCACCCATCAAACGCCTCACTGTGCCCGTCAAACGCTGCCACTCCGCCCATCAAACACCTCACTGTGCCCGTCAAACGCCTCAATGTGCCCGTCAAACGCAGCCACTGCGCCCATCAAACACCTCACTGCACCCAGCAAATGCCTCACTGTGCCAGTCAAACGCCTCACTGTGCCCATCAAACACCTCACTGCACCCAGCAAACGCTGCCACTGTGCCCTTCAAACGCCTCACTGCGCCCAGCAAACGCCTCACTGCACCCGGCAAACACCTCACTGTGCCCGGCAAACGCCTCACTGCACCCAGCAAATGCAGCCACTGTGCCCATCAAACGCAGTCACTGTGCCCATCAAACGCCTCACTGCGCCCATCAAACACCTCACTGCACCCAGCAAATGCCTCACTGTGCCCATCAAACACCTCACTGTGCCCGTCAAACGCCTCACTGTGCCCATCAAACACCTCACTGCACCCAGCAAATGCAGCCACTGTGCCCATCAAACGCCTCACTGCGCCCAGCAAACACCTCACTGTGCCCGTCAAACGCCTCACTGTGCCCGTCAAACACCACACTGCACCCAGCAAATGCCTCACTGCGCCCATCAAACACAGCCACTGTACCCAAAAATTGCCGCCACTGTGCCATCAAACGTAGCTACTATACCCATCAATTGCTGCCAGATTGTCAAGCCGCAGTTGTGCTCCCTGGGGGTATGCTGATCGCACATCCGTGCTGCTGGAGGGAGCCCAGACGACCATAAATGAGGGACCTGCATGTCATGGTAAGTGAGACCATCCCATATCCCACTCCATCTTCCCCGAGGACAGGGACAACCCCCCCCCCCCCGAGGACAGGGACCCCCTCCCCCCCTCTGAGGACAGGGACTCCCTCCTCCCAAGACAGAGACCCCCTTCTCCCCCCTGAGGACAGGGACCCCCTTCTCACTCTGGGACAGGGATCCTATCTCACCTGGGGGCAGGAACTCCATCTCCCCTGGCAACAGGGACTTCATCTCACCTAGGGACCCCATCTTCCCTGGGGATCAAGACCCCACCTCCCCTAAGAACAGGAACCTGATCACCCTGTGTGTGCCAACCTCACTGCCCTGCCTGCCATGTGTCCTGTGTGAGGGCCCTCCTGTGACAGCTCTTATCAGGACTTCATCCCACTGTGTGATCCCCTACATGACTGATCCCTCTGTGTGCACCCCTTACACGGGGAACCCCTCTGTCTGCTCCCCCTACATGTCTGCATACTCTGACCAACACCTGTACCATTTCCACATCCTCTGACTGCCTCCTGTATCCTGTGCACATGTTCTGACCACCTCTTGTACCATGTCTGCAGCCTCTAACCACTTCCTGTATCCTGTCCGCAGCCTCTAACCATCTCTTGTATCCTGTCTGCAATCTCTGACTATCTCTTGTCTTTTAACGTGTCTGCAGTCTCTTAGGGGAAGTCTGGAGAGGAATCAAGAGTGAGAGCACCGCCGGGATTGGGATTACGGGAGGAGTCAGACGTGTATGGACTGTGGAGTAGAGACTATAGAATAAAAACCAGAACCACCAACCTGGAGCCGCCTAACTGAGCCCTGCACGCTGCACCGGAGAGGAGGTCAGTGACAGCGCCGTCAGGCCAGTCTGAGGGGGGGGGGTGAATACGATTATGTAAGAGGGCACTGATATAAAGGTTTCCCCTCATCTCAGTAACACACCCCCCCTCTTACCTTACTGTATTCATTCTGTGGAAGGTGGTCTCTGGTCACCAGAGTCCCCCCCCAACATCACATTTCCTGGCATTCCCCTTTACATCAGAGTCCGCAGGATTCTTCCCCCTTACAGTGCAAGGGAACTCAGATGTAAAGGAAAATGCTGCAGAGCATGATCTAAGGAGGAACTCTGATTGATGTAAGGGGTGCTCTGGTCACTGGAGACCACCTTATATCAGAGTCCACTGCATTCCCATTTACATCAGAGTTCCCACTTTCATCAGGGTCTGCGGCATTGCCCTTTACAGTACATCAGTGTTCCCCTTTACATCAGGGTTCGCAGAGTTCCCCCTGTAAGATTAGAAGGGATGGAGGCCCAGAGACATGTCCAGGGTACACAGAGGATATATGGGATGCATTAGAAGGGATGGGGGCCCAGAAACATGTCCAGAGTACACAGAGGATACATGGGATAGATTAGAAGGGATGGGGGCCCAGAGACATGTCCAGGGTACACAGAGGATACATGGGATAGATTAGAAGGGATGGAGGCCCAGAGACATGTCCAGAGAACACAGAGGATACATGGGATAGATTAGAAGGGATGGGGGCCCAGAGACATGTCCAGAGAACACAGAGGATACATGGGATAGATTAGAAGGGATGGAGGCCTCCTCTGTTTTCCCTGGACATCCATCCCATCTAATCTATCCCATGTATCCTCCGTGTACCCTGGACATGTCTCTGGGCCTCCATCCCTTCTAATCTTACAGGGGGAACTCTGCGAACCCTGATGTAAAGGGGAACACTGATGTAAAGGGCAATGCCGCAGACCCTGATGAAAGTGGGAACTCTGATGTAAATGGGAATGCAGTGGACTCTGATATAAGGTGGTCTCTGGTGACCAGAGCACCCCTTACATCAATCAGAGTTCCTCCTTAGATTATGCTCTGCAGCATTTTTCTTTCATCTGAGCTCCCTTACACTGTAAGGGGGAAGAATCCTGCGGACTCTGATGTAAAGGGGAATGCCAGGAAATGTGATATGGGGGGGGGTGTGTGACCAGAGACCACCTTCCGGAGAGTGAATACAGTAAGGTAAGAGGGGGGGTGTGTTACTGAGATGAGGGGAAACCTTTATATCAGTGCCCTCTTACATAATTGTATTCACCCCTCCCCCCCCCCCCTCAGACTGGCCTGACGGCGCTGTCACTGACCTCCTCTCCGGTGCAGCGTGCAAGGCTCAGTTAGGCGGCTCCAGGTTGGTGGTTCTGGTTTATATTCTATAGTCTCTACTCCACAGTCCATACACGTCTGACTCCTCCCGTAATCCCAATCCCGGCGGTGCTCTCACTCTTGATTCCTCTCCAGACTTCCCCTAATAGACTGCAGACACGTTAAAAGACAAGAGATAGTCAGATATTGCAGACAGGATACAAGAGATGGTTAGAGGCTGCGGACAGGATACAGGAAGTGGTTAGAGGCTGCAGACATGGTACAAGAGGTGGTCGGAACATGTGCACAGGATACAGGAGGCAGTCAGAGGATGTGGAAATGGTACAGGTGGTGGTCAGAGTATGCAGACATGTAGGAGGAGCAGACAGAGGGGTTCCCCGTGTAAGGGGTGCACACATTGGGATCAGTCATGTAGGGGATCACACAGTGGGATGAAGTCCTGATAAGAGCTGTCACAGGTGGGCCCTCGCACAGGACACATGGCAGGCAGGGCAGTGAGGTTGGCACACACAGGGTGATCAGGTTCCTGTTCTTAGGGGAGATGGGGTCCCTAGGTGAGATGAAGTCCCTGTTGCCAGGGGAGATGGAGTTCTTGCCCCCAGGTGAGATAGGATCCCTGTCCCAGAGTGAGAAGGGGGTCCCTGTCCTCAGGGAGGAGAAGGTTTCCCTGTCCTCAGGGGGGAGAAGGGGGTCTCTGTCTTTAGGGGAGTGGGGTCCCTGTCCTCAGAGGGGGGGAGGGGGTCCCTGTCCTCGGGGGGAGGGGTCCCTGTCCTCGGGGGGGGGGGTGTCCCTGTCCTCGGGGAAGATGGAGTGGGATATGGGATGGTCTCACTTACCATGACATGCAGGTCCCTCATTTATGGTCGTCTGGGCTCCCTCCAGCAGCACGGATGTGCGATCAGCATACCCCCAGGGAGCACAACTGCGGCTTGACAATCTGGCAGCAATTGATGGGTATAGTAGCTGCGTTTGATGGCACAGTGGCGGCAATTTTTGGGTACAGTGGCTGCGTTTGATGGGCGCAGTGAGGTGTTTGCCAGGCACAGTGAGGCATTTGCTGGGCGCAGTGAGGCTTTTAATGGGTGCAGTGAGGCGTTTGCTGGGTGCAGTGAGGTGTTTGATGGGCGCAGTGAGGCGTTTGACGGGCACAGTGAGGCGTTTGCTGGGCGCAGTGAGGCGTTTGATGGGCACAGTGGCTGCGTTTGAAGGGCACAGTGGCAGCGTTTGCTGGGTGCAGTGAGGTGTTTGATGGGCGCAGTGAGGCGTTTGATGGGCACAGTGAGGTGTTTGATGGGTGCAGTGAGGCATTTGACTGGCACAGTGGCTGCGTTTGCTGGGCGCAGTGAGGTGTTTGATGGGCGCAGTGAGGTGTTTGATGGGCGCAGTGAGGCATTTGACTGGCACAGTGGCTGCGTTTGCTGGGTGCAGTGAGGTGTTTGCTGGGTGCAGTGAGGTGTTTGATGGGCGCAGTGGCTGTGTTTGACGGGCACATTGAGGCGTTTGCTGGGCGCAGTGAGGCGTTTGATGGGTGGAGTGGCTGCATTAGATGGGCACAGTGAGGCGTTTGACGGGCACAGTGAGGCGTTTGATGGGTGGAGTGGCTGCATTAGACGGGCACAGTGAGGTGTTTGATGGGCGGAGTGGCAGCGTTTGACGGGCACAGTGAGGCGTTTGATGGGTGGAGTGGCTGCATTAGACGGGCACAGTGAGGCGTTTGATGGGTGGAGTGGCTGCATTAGACGGGCACAGTGAGGCGTTTGATGGGTGGAGTGGCTGCATTAGACGGGCACAGTGAGGCGTTTGATGGGCGGAGTGGCAGCGTAATTGATTGCAGAACAATGTACTGTACTTGGACTCAGTGCTATGTACGGGGTCCCGCCCCCCTCTCCAAGCTCCGCTCTGTCCGCCTGCCCCCTCGAGTCCATAATTTTTCTGGACCCTGGACATACATAAGATTTGCACATGCGCGATTCACGTTTTTTTTAGGGTGGTGGGCGGGGGTGTTCCTGACGCTTAACCACCTCTCCGCCCGCTCGAGAGCATAATATTTCTCGTCCCAGCATTGTAGGATCGATCACCGCAGGTAGCTCAGGATAGGCACTACAAGTCCCAGCATTGCAGGATCGATTATAGGCACTACAAGTCCCAGCATTGCGGGATCGATTATAGGCACTACAAGTCCCAGCATTGCAGGATCAATTTTAGGCACTACAAGTCCCAGCATTGCAGGATCGATTATAGGCACTACAAGTACCAGCATTGCAGGGTCGATTTTAGGCACTACAAGTCCCAGCATTGCAGGATCGATTTTAGGCACTACAAGTCCCAGCATTGCAGGATCGATTTTAGGCACTACAAGTCCCAGCATTGCAGGATCGATTTTAGACACTACAAGTCCCAGCATTGTAGGATTGATTTTAGGCACTACAAGTCCCAGCATTGCAGGATTGATTTTAGGCACTACAAGTCCCAGCATTGCAGGATTGATTTTAGGCACTACAAGTCCCAGCATTGCAGGATCGATTTTAGGCACTACAAGTCCCAGCATTGCAGGATTGATTTTAGGCACTACAAGTCCCAGCATTGTAGGATTGATTTTAGGCACTACAAGTCCCAGCATTGCAGGATCTATCAAAACAGGTAGCTCAGCATGGTTGGTAAAAAATGATACTGGGTAACAAGGAAGGAATTAGTGTTGGAACGCACAGCCCAGTGTTTGTGTTGTCTGTAGTGTCACTTCCGTGACATTATCTGATGGTGTCGCTGAACTGTATTGCCGAAAATCATGTGGACCGCACGGCGCGAGTGTTTGGAACGCTTCGCGCATGCGCAGTACGAAATTTCTGCCCAGAACGTCACTTCCGCACCATAGTGTGATAGGCAGCAAAATATGATACTACACCCCCTCGATATCGGTTTCCCCTGCCTCTCGGCTCAGATCGGAACTCCGCCTGTCCAGCCCTCTGTACTGCTGTTCCTCCTCCTCTACCCCGAATCCAAATCACACTTCTACTGTCCCCGTACCCCGAATTCAAAAAGCACCTCTACTGTCCCCGCCCCCGTGCGCGTCCCCTGTACAATATTATTAGTCCATCTACGAACACATATCTATATATATTTTTACTCCTTCCATATCTAAATACTCCTATATATACACAGTACAATATTATTACTCCTTTCACATATACATACACACATTTTATATATTTATATATATATATATATATATATATATATATATATATATATATATATATATATATATATATAACACGTCATCATTATTATCCCTTCATATTATTGTGTCTAATTTATTCTTTCCCCTCCTACATCTTCTTCAATTTTATCCCCTCCTAATATTTATTATTATTTATTGATATCCCTTCTATTATTTTTAGACACTGGAAATTCTCCCGGCAGCCCCTATTATTATTATTATTATTACTCCTACTACCTATTAAATATCTATCAGTGTACACATCATCATTATCATCATCTCTTCCTATTATTTTTTTATTGCCTCTCCTATTATTTTATTTATTATTACACCTCCGATTATTTTATCCAATATATTATCACCCCCTCAAAGTGGCAGTCAGTGATGAAATTTTTTTTTGGGGGGGGGGGCGCAAACAAACTAAAAAATTCATTAAAAAAAGATCAAGTCCAGCCTCCCTATGCCATCAATTGCTGCCACTGTGCCCATTAATTGCCCCCTGTCACGTACCTGGTGGTGAGAGCCCAAATTGCAGAGGAGGGCCTCCCTTGCTGCTCCTACTCCTGGCTCCCTGGTAGGGTGACAGGAGACCCAGGAGCAAGGAGGAGCACAGGTGCCTGGCAGGATCAACAGACCGGTGGAGCGACCCAAGGTCAATTCAGCGGACAGGGTAGGTAAGTAGGCCTGATCGGTATAGCAGACTGGGTCAGAAGACAGACTGGTTCAGCAAGGCAGACTGGACAGCAGAGCAGGCAGGATCTCAGAGCAGACTGGATCAGCACAGGTACACTGGTTCAGCAGAGCAGACAGGTTCTCAGAGCAGACTGGATCAGCACAAGTACACTGGTTCAGCAGAGCAGACAGGTTCTCAGAGGAGACTGGATCAGCACAGGTACACTGGTTCAGCAGAGCAGACAGGACCTCAGAGCAGACTGGATCAGCACAGGAACACTGGTTCAACAGAGCAGACAGGATCTCAGAGCAGACAGGATCAACACAGGTAAGCTGGATCGTCAGGCAGGCCGGGTCAGGTATCAGGCTGGCAGCAAGGTACAAGGGGGTAAGGCAGAAGGATGGTCACAGACAAGCAAAGGTCGGGTGCAGGCAGACAGATGGTCACAGGTAAGCCGGGTCAAACACAGATCAGAGGTATCAAGTTTCAGTCACCACAATGCTGTAGAGCAGACAGCGGGGATCGTCTGCTCTAGCTGGGTTTAAAATAGCCTACCTGGCGCCAACTGGGGAGCGCGCTTGCATGCGCAGTGGCGCCCGCGGCCTGGGAAGCCCAGAATTCAGGTTTCTGGCAGGATCTTCATGACACCCCCACTGTGCTAGCAAACGCAGCCACAGTGCACATCTGTTTCTCTGACTGCTCTACTCTTTGCACGAGTCATCCTCACTCTCCCTTCTTACCCCAGACCTTTTCTGTCCAGGGGAAACAGAATTTGATAGCTAGCTGACTAATGCTATTGAATTTGGTTCCCCCTCCAAATATAGCTTCCACAGCATTTCAAGGGTTAAAAACACTTGTATACGGTTTACCTGACTGCTCTACTCTTTGTATAAACCATCCTCACTTTTTTCTTTCTTACCCCAGACCCTTTCTGTCCAGGGGAAACGGAATTTGATAGCAAGCTGACTAATGCTATCGAATTTGGTTCCCCTCTGCTCTACTCTTATAAATCATCGCATAAATCATCCTTCAACTACCATCACTCCAAGTCAGCGCACACAGCCATTTAACATCACATGTGCATGTATGGGTAATGCTATAATGGCTTGCATACATTTAATGAAAGTGGAGGGCTTGGATTGTAGTGATGTAAGTGGCATTATGGCTTATCTGTATGCCACAATCCAAGCCCTTCACTTTCATTAAATGTATGCAAGCCATTATAGCATCACCCATACATGCACATAATGGCTTGCATACATTTAATGAAAGTGAAGCGCTTGGATTGTGGCATACAGATAAGCCATAATGCCACTTACATCACTACAAAGCAGCCATATAGCCATTTAGCATCACACCTACATGTATATATGGTGCTATAATGACTTGCATACATGTTACAGGTTGTGAGGGAATGGGTTTGCATTGTGGCATAAAGAGGAGCCATAATGCAACTTCCATCACTCCAAGTCTGCCATATAGACATTTAACATCACACATACTGTGTGATGCTGTAATGGCTCACTTACATGTATCTAAGTAAAGAGTGTGAACTGTGACATGTAGAGAAGCCACAATGCAATTGCCATGGCTCCAAGTGAGTCAGTTAAAGAGGTTGTAAACCTCCATGGGGAAGTTGTGGACAAGTTCATCCAACCATTGGTACCCAAAACAAAATCATTCCTAAGGGATACAAAGCACCTCATACAGATTTTGGAGAAAGTGCAAATAAAACCAAATGAGCAGTATATAATAGCCACGGCTGATGTGTCATCGCTGTACACAATTATAGATCATAGTGAAGCAATAAAGGCCACCAGATGGGCACTAGACAAGTGGACAAACCTGCCATCCAAACAAAAAAGATTCATTTTAAGATGCTTAGCCTATGGAATACAGCACAATTATTTCTGGCATAATAAAGAATACTACAGGCAGCTTAACGGGATAGGAATGGGGGCTAAGTATGCCCCCAGTGTCGCAAATATATTTATGTCAGATTGGGAGGAAGAAGCACTTTATCTGCATTACCCAACAGAGCTGATTTTATATAAGAGATTTATAGATGATTGCATTATAGTATGGAATGGAGATATGAACAGTCTGGAAAACTTTTTTATGAAATTAAATAATAACCAAAAAAACATCCAGCTAACCTATGACATCAGCGACAAGAATATAAAGTTCTTAGACCTCGACATAACACTAGAGAACGGAGAATTCCACACCAAAACCTACTTCAAAACTGTAGAAAGAAACAGTTATATCCCTACGGATAGTTGCCACCACAACCCTTGGCTAATAAACATCCCAAAAGCACAATTAATCAGATTGAGGAGAAATTGCAGCAATGAAAGTGGGTACCTGGAACAGGCCACAGAAATTGGTAAAAAATTCAAACAAAAAGGCTATAATGAGGACTTCATTAATGAAAAAATAGAGGAAGTATTGGAAATGCCAAGAGACTCACTTATCAAGGACAAGGAGCGAAAAACAGAAAACTATGCAGAAATTCCAATGATTTTCAACTTTAACATACAGCATAAAAAAATAGAAGGAATCATTAAAAAACACTGGCCATTATTACAAGCTGATAAACAACTGAAAAGTATCCTACCGGAAAGACCAAGATTTATATATAGGAAAGCCCCAACACTACGAGACCTAATTGTAAAAAATGTCCCAGATCCACCAAAAAAACAAAATATGTCCTTTTTCCAAGGAAAGGGGTTTTTTCCCTGTAAACGATGTTTTGCATGCAGGAATACACAACTGGGAGGAAGAAAATGAAATAAGTTCACATCATCCACAACAAGAAAAGAGTATGAAATAAAGGATTTTATCTCCTGCAAAACAGAAGGGGTTGTGTACATGCTCGAATGTACATGCTCACTACAATACATAGGTAGAACCAAGAGACCTATGTGGAAACGATTAAGGGAACATGTACAAAATATAAAAGCAGGCTTTCCCAAACACAGCGTATCGAGACATTTTGCAGAAATACACAACAAAGACCCCACGCAGATGCAATTCTGGGCAATAGACAAATTCAAGCCTAATTGGAGAGGAAGCCATAAAGTAAGAGAACTCAGCAAAAGCGAGTCGAGGTGGATATATGAAATTAATAGTTTTGCGCCTACAGGACTAAACATTGACTTTGACCTCAATTGTTTTATCTCTGATTTTTAACATACATTTTAAATATTTTTTAGTGTATGTACCCCCCAGTTTTTTAGCAGTCCATGTGGCAACCAAATATTTTGAAAAAACTTTTAAGTTTTTAAACTTTTAGGTTTTTTAATATATCCATGGTTTTGTCCAATTCTTGGTGTGACATAACCCACTTAGGGTATATGGCTACTATGTGACACTGAGTGTACCCCGCAAGTATGTGGGGGCCCATATATAACCACAACAAATTCCTTTATACCGATACATATAAGAAAATGAGTTAGCTCTTTGCTGTCCCAGGAATGCCAATATTCGGCAAAATATTTCCTTTCCTTCATATATATTTTTTAGTCCGATATATCTCACACTCCATTTATAAATCATATGCCCACTCATGGTTCATCTTCTCCGATTTTTACTCCCATTTTTTTATCTATATATATTTTTATATATTTTTAATTTTTTTTATTTTTATCTTTATTATTTTAATTTAATTTTATTTATTTTATTTTATTTATATATAAATTAATTTTTTCACTCCTATATCCACCTTTTTCTATATCAAACTTATCTTTATATTATATTTTTCGGTATTTTTTCCTTCTTTCATTCCTTTTACATATATTTTTAATATTTTTTATTCCAACATCGCATATTTTTCTACACACACAATTTTAAATTTTTTTAACGATTAAAGCATAAATATCATATATAAGTATATATCTTTGTGAACATATAGGAAGGTACAATGATTGTCCCCCGATTCTCTGGCAGTTAAGTGTACGCCATCCACAGCACCCGGGCGCAGCGGTGTGCTGAATGGGATGATGAGCACTCAAATGTTGCTATGGCAACCCCACGCTGATTGTTGCCCTATAAATTGTCTCGGCTGTCACAGGGCTATCATTCCCTTGATAAAGTCACGTGTCAGTGACGCAACGCATCGGGAGGAGGAGCCTAGTGACATCACCAAGACTACGAGGACGAGCAGGGCAGAAAAGCCCTATACAGTGCCTGACCTACTGTCCGACTACCGCGCTTTAAACCACCGGGTGCTGTGTGAGTAGATCGGCATCTGCTGCATTCATATATACATTTATTGTGTAGCAGCACTGCGCAATGGGTTTTGTATTTTTTTGTATCCTCACATGACACACCGAAAAGGAAAAGCCGTCACCCTCAAAGGATTAAAGAGGAAGAAAGCATCTTGAAGCATCGGCATAAAGATAAGTGAAAGTGATGCTTCTTTATGTTTAATATATACACCAGTAACGGCACCTGTTTGTCCTTTAACCCTAGTCAGAAGGGTTAATAAACTAATGGTTCTTAATTGTTTAATTACCAGATTGTCCAAAACAGCCCAATCAAAAGGAAAATCTAATCGATGAGCAGGTTTAATTAATAAGGAATCCTACTAAGCGGCTGCAGAAACTTTAATCAGGATAAAAGACACTCATGGACTAATGCTGGCCATACACGGGTCGAATTTCGAAAGATCTTTCTTTTGAAAATCAGAAAATTCGTGCATTTTGTGATTCGATGGTGCCACCATTGATTTCGAAATTCGACCAACCAAACCTTCAATTTCACCTCATGTTCCTACAGAAAAGAATTTTCTTGTCTGAGAATCTTCTTTTCTTTCCGGGGATATCTTCTTTTCTTTCCGGGAATCTTCTTTTCTTTCCAGGAATCTTCTTTTCTTTCACATGCGCATTTCTTTTTCAATTACATTTCTCGCACGATTCTCCCATCATTGGTTCGAAAATCTTCGTTTTTTAAAAAAATTTCCAACATGACGGATTTTTTAAATTCGATGGCCGCACAAAAATCGGCCGTTGCTGCAGCCCACTAATGGTGCGAAATTCATACGAAAATTCTTAGATAAGATTTTTGAAAGAAAGATCTTTCGAAATTCGACCCGTGTATGGCCAGCTTTAGCAGTGTTTTTTAATTAATGGCATCAAACAACTTGTCTTGATACATTTGTGGCTTCTTTTAAATAACCAAACGATACACTCCAAATCATTGCTTTTAACCCACAGGTTTTTACACCTACTGGTATTTATTTTTCAAACAATTGTTTTATATTCACTGGCACTACACATCATTTTACCAATTAATTTATTATTTAATTCATTTGCACGGAATAGCATTAAACCACTCATTTTAATTGATTTTAATTGGTTTATGCGTATTGCACATATTCACATCCCCAACGGATATATTTTTCACCATTTATTTAATCCAGCACGGATTTGCATCCAGCACGTTTTTAGCAAAATAAATCATTTTAAATAATCTACTGAGGTTTTTAAGGTTGATATAAGCGCACCCATTGCACAAATTGTGTACTTTTTATCTATAGGTGAGCCTATAATAAGGTTTACCTATAGGTACAGAAAATCTCTCCTAAACGTGTGAAAGGAAGACCGGCTAGCATGGATGTGGCCTCCAGCGGGGAAAAAGCTGGCTTTTTTTTTGCAGCTAAGTGCCACATAATGTGCTAGTATGCAATGCTCCAGCTATTCTAATATCTACAGAAATTTCTGAAACTGAACAGGTAAAAACAAAATTATTCTACAGTATTAAACTTTATACCAGTATAAAAAATCCCTCATAGATAGAAATTCATAATGTGTTTATTGTTTTGCTGCATTGATACAACAGTGATGAGACATTTTACCTGTATCAATAAAGTGATACAATGAACTATTTTTTACAACATATCTCTCTGAACCTACTGAAACTGAACTGACGTTAATTGTTATGTAATTAAATATATTAAAATATCTTCTATTTTATCTATTATTTGTCTTTACTTTTATATTCCATACCTGTATACAAATCTATCCCAGTCATACGTGTGATGCTATTAGGGTTCCCACATTTCCCATAGTTCAGGGTACATGTATACATTTTATGTGGAAATATGGACTGGATGATTGTGTTTCCCTGTTTTTTTAATCAATGGTCTCTTTCTGTCCCAGAAGTACGATGTTAAAACTCTTGATGTCATAATTTTTCCAAGCTTTTCATGTCCTCATATGATTGCTATTCACTAGCAGTCCACACGCACTAATGATTTTTAGGCTCCAGTGGCGGTGCGTCCATAAGGACGCATGGGTGCCACCCCTCTAGCACCAATAGATAGATTCAACCATTGCATCAATCTGTCTTAGGCCGCCACTGCCACCCCCTATTGAGGCTCCCGGCCCATTTTAGCGTGCAGGGCGCCTGAATCAATGAATGAAATGAATGAATGAATGAATGAATTCAAATGAATAGGCTGTTGTGCCTGTGCAAATGTTGGCCGCCAAAACACATACACGTGAACCAATAGGGCCCAAAATAAGCCCATCAATCAGTTAAATACACTAATGCTATCCATTTGTTGTAATGCTGTATGCTCTGTAATAAAAAAAATACAGCCACAGCCTCACTCGGCGGCTGGTTCTCATATTTTTTGGGGGGGCCCAAAAATGTTTTGAAAAAAATGTAATTGCTGACACTGTGCCCATCAAACGCTGCCACTGTGCCCATTAAACGCTGCCACTGTGCCCATTAAACGCTGCCACTGTGCCCATTAAACGCTGCCACTGTACCAAACGCTGCCAGTGTGCCCATCAAACGCTGCCAGTGTGCCCATCAAACGCTGCCAGTGTGCCCATTCAATTTTAAAAATGTCTAGTCTGTTGCTACACATGGGGTGCAGCGTGGGAGCCAGGGGAGGAGGAAAAATACCTACCTTGTGCTCCTGGCCAGCATAGCTCCGAATCTGCACCGTGGTCTGACTCCTTTTTCTGAGGCCTCCACGCTCCTCCAAGTCAGATCACGTACACACGCTTGCAGGCAGCATAGCAAGGGGCGGGGGCAGAGCGTCAGTGGAGCTCAAGGCCCCGGCCACCCGCGGCCCGCACCTTGACACTGGAACTGTTTGCTGTGTGTGTGCGTGCTGCTGAGCTGATGTCTGTCTGTGACAGACAAGGTGTGTGATTTTCAGTGCCTATTTGCGGACAGTGCATGGGCTTAAGGGGCAGCTCTGCTTTGGGCCCCAAACAGTGAAAGGACAATGGGCAGCTGCCCCCTTTGCCCTGCGATAAAGACGGCCCTGCCCAGGCATGTGTTTTAATGTTGTAAACATGAATTGCCAGCTCACCCGATCAAACGCTTTTTCGGCGTCTGTTTCCGATGAATACGCATGGTATTTTGTTGTTGGCTATATGTAGTAAGTTCAAGACTTTGGTGTTTTCTCTGGTTGGGATAAAGCCAACTTGGTCCAAGTGTATAAGGGTACGGTAGATGTTGTTGCAGTCTGGAGGCTATGATCTTCGTAAAGAGTTTAAGGTCTGTGTTTAATAGGGAGATGGGGCGGTAACTCCCACATTGTGTCGGGTCCTTACCTTCTTTTGGTATTACAGATATCTGCGCTTGTAACGTAGATTCATGTAGGTTTGATCCTGTGCTAAGGACATTGAATAGGTTGACTAGGTGGTTGCCTAGGGAGGGGAGTAAGGTCTTGTAATATGTGATGGTAAGTCCATCTGGCCCTGGCGCCTTACCTGATTTGGCGTTGCCTAATGCAATTTGGAGTTCTGGCAGTGTGATGGGTTCTTCTAATAGGTCTTTAACCTCGGCCGTTAGGGTTGGCATATGTATTCTGAGGTTGTGTCGTGGGCTGGTGGCGGTGTGTTCAGGTTGTAGAGGGAGTCATAGAAAGATTTGGACTCCTGTGAAATTTGTTGGGGTAGGGAAAGTTTCTGGCCACTTGGGGAAGTTATATGTGGTATGTAAGATGCTAGTTTTTGTGTTTGTAGGGTCTGGGCTAGTAGTCTCCCACATTTGTTCCCTGATTCATATATTCTTTTCCGGCAGATTTGAAGTGCTGCTTTGGCCTTGAAATGTAGTAGGTCTGTGATCTGTTTGCGGGTGGTGTCTAGTTCAGTACCTAATTGCACGGATGGAGTTTGTTTGTGTTTCGTTTCTAATGTTTGTAGTTTGTGAAGCAGTGAGGTCAGTTGTACTGTCCTTTGTCGTTTGAGTCGGGAGCCGTGTTTGACGGATCCCGTACTCAAGATGTCCGCCGTAAATGCTTCCTCTGTCCTGTACCACACAATCCAAGACCCCTTAGCTCATCCAGTCACCAGACAACACCAGTGTAGGGTAAAAACCACCAGACTACTTTATTCAAGCACATGTTATACAGATCCCACTTCCAAACACTTCCCCCCACCCTTGGAACACAGGGCAGGTTAAACTGTCCAATGATAATGGACACACAGGTCAGGTGTGTTTAACTTCTCATCAGTAAACAGTCTTAGCAGGGGGGCTGCTGGAGGAATCCCCCTCCATAGAGATAAACATCCCATAATATCTAAGGCAGACAAACACAATAGAACATTGGAATACAGCCACACCCCAAATGAATCACAGCAAATAGTCCAACAGCATGAGACAGCAGACATTATATATACTGTGACATTGGGGTGTTTAACTCAGGTGAAAAGATGCATGTTTTAATGCAGTGAGTCCTCATCAGACAGGCATATATAGTTAAGGGCCTGGTAGCCCACGTTTATTATAAAAAACAAAAAAACAAAAGTCCATCCAGAAGTCCCACGCAGGGGTTTAACTTCATTAAGCACTCATAAATGAAAAAACATACCAAGCCACCTGGCTCTCTCTTGTCAGCAGTTCCTCTGCTTGCTCTCAACAGAGTTGATTCCTTCCAGTCCCCTGGACTCACTGGCTTCCTTAGTCTTCCCGACTCTCAAGGCTGTCCAGCCTTTCCCAGTCTCTGGGCAAAGAATCCCCCTTACACAGGGATGACCCCTCTACAGACACAGGTCTGTCTTCATACAGCACCAGCAAGCTGCTCACACTCCACCATCCTCCACTCACCAGCCCCTCATTATATGGTCTGTGTGCAGCTGGGCACACACCTTGCTTGCAATCCTCAAGACCGGTACACAGGGTTGGAGATCCCATCCCACCCATGACTCTCAGGGATCTCTAAACTACAGACTCCCATCCAGAACTAGCAAAACCTGGAGAAAACTGACAGAGCAGTTTTCTACATTTAAATTCTACAGTCTGTAGTCTTGCAGTCTGCAGATATGCAAACTCTGTGTCTCTTTTACCTCTAATTTCAAATGGACAGAGCCTCGCTCTGCCACAATACATATATACAGCATTGAATCTAACTAGCACAGATCATAGTGGGGTTCTCATTCACCCTGTGCCCTAGAGACACAGGGTGATTTACACATAAGAGGGTCCGGGGAAGCTGGACAAGGAGCCTCCAGAACTCTCCAGGGCAAGCTGAGTTCCACAAACCCCCGACCCAAAGTCACTCCCGTCACAACGGCTTTATGTGCTTCCCATACAACCCCTGGTTTACTATCAGGTTTGGAGTTAGAGTTGAAATATTGTCCTATTTCTTTTACTACATCTGCTAAGACTTCTAGGTCTTGTAGTAGGCTTTCGTTTAGTCACCAAGGTTGTCTCTGTGCCTTATGTATGTCTGTTATGGTGTACCGTAAGGTTATCAGGGCATGGTCTGACCATGTAATAGATCCTATTGTGGTGTCTTTGATTGCTTGTAAATGTCTGTGGGGTATCAAGAATTAGTCAATACGTGAGTATGTCTGGTGTGTCCTGGAGTAGAATGTGAAGTCCCGTTCCCCGTGGTGGAAGAGACGCTACGCGTCTATTAGTTGTGCTGTATGGAGTGATGTGGAGATTCTTTTGCGCATGTCTCGCGAGGTCGAGGACAGACCTGAAGATGTGTCCTCCTTCGGCGTCCGGGGGATGGTAAGGTCTCCTCCAATGATAAGTCGTCCTTCTGTATATTGCGTGAGTTGTTCTAGGTGGCGTTTCAAAAATATGTCTTGGTCGTTTGGGGCGTAGAGGTTAGTAAAGGTTACCTTTACTTCTCCAATCCGACCTTTCAGGAATAAGTATCGTCCCTCTTTGTCAGTCTTTGTGTCTATGTGTGTCCATGGTATCCTATCTGAAACTAAGATGGAGACCCCTCTATATTTGGGGTAATATCTGTTTTTAAGTATTGGCAGGGTGTTTTCACTGAAATTAGTCTCCTGTAGTAGTATAATGTCTGCTTTCATGCGTCGCATGTCATGAAGTAGCATTCGCCTCTTTTCTGGTGTATTCAGACCATTTAGTGAGACTATATATTTAGTTCATCCATGCTCGTGAGTTTAGAATTGAGTATGTGGGAGGGAGAAGATGGGGTGAGCGGGAAGATAGATAGGGAAAGGTATTAGGTCGGTGAGCCGGCCCGGAGAAAAGGAGATCTTTTAAAAGGTAGGATGCTGCCACTAAGGTGCTTAGTGTGCTAGTGCTAGTGTAGCTATATTTAGCTGAGGTGCTCTCCAGTTAACCACTGGGAACTGAGCGCAGTCCTAAGTTGGTTGGTGGATGGACAGAGCCGGGAGGTGAGCTCCCCGGTCCCCCATCCATCCCCGGCAATTTTTATCTGTGGTGTCTTGTACCGGTATATCAACAAAAACATACAGAATTAAACCGTTCTCAGGTATAAGACATGTTGCATATAATAAGGCATTAAGTGGCATAAAACTTTAACGATAAATAGGCAATCAAAGAAATACAGTAAAACATTTATAACTGGTGTTCTGGCTAATTTCTGTGTCCCTGACCAAGTTGCTATGTGTGGTTTACAACCCCCCCACATTCCCAAACAATGAGACAGTTACTGGTGAAGCTATACATCTATGCCAATGCTCTTCGAGTTGCCTCCTAGTTCAGGACGTAGTCTAATAGACTAAGTATTAGGATAAACCCCATTTTCCCCAGGGCTCTGATGATGTGACGTCTGCTATTGGGGTTTTAACTAGATCATGCAGCAACGTTCCCTGGGTTTGATGGGGGCAACGTGGACAGTGTCATTGTCTAAAATCTTGTGATTGTCTGTAGTTATCCCTTTGGTTCCGGTAAGAATTCCAATCTCTTCCCCTTGTATCTCTTGCATTCTAGTGGTGATGTCACGTACCTAGTGACGAGTCCGGATTGCAGAAGGAGACCTCTCTTGCATCCCAGACTCGCGGCCCCTGATAGAGGAGACAGGGGGCGCAGGAGTCAAAGGTAGCACGAGTGCCTGGCAGGATCAACAGCTGAAGGATGGATCAGGTGGTTCACTGGGAGCTGTGTCTGGATCGGCAGGCCTTAGCAGCAGGTGACAGGAACCAGAAGGCAGCAGGTGACAGGAGCTGATGGATCCCACAGGGACTGGCACACAGGATGGTCAGGCAAGCCGGGTCAAACCAGATGGTGGGTACAGGAACAGATGCAGATGGCAGAAGCGGCAGAGTCGTGGAGCAAGCCGGGGTCGGTAACGGTAGATCACAAGCACGGATGAACCACAGGGATAAGCAGGTGCAGAGTTGTGGACAAGCCGAAGGTCATGGAACAGGCCGGGTCAAAACACACAGGGTCAGATTAGTTCAGAAGGTAAACACAGGAACGCTGTAGATCAAGCAGCAAGAACTGAGGGGAAGGTCAGGTTTAAATAGCCCGCCTGGCACCGGTCACCGTGCGGTGGGGAACTGCTGTTTCTAGCCGAGCTTTCCTTACAGGTGAACTCCGCGATTCAGTGTCATTGTGGGGTCGCAGAGTGGAAGAGGTCATAAACACCTGTAATGTGTCTTTGGTTGGGGGGTATGTACAGTCCGGCTAGCCATCAGTTGTTCCTCCTGGGGTTTGATCCCCATCACGTTGTGATTCCTTGTAAGTTTACAGAGTATATTCCTTGTGTGTGCAAAGGAGGTTGGCAGCTGAATGTCTCTCTGGGGACCTCCTGACGATCAATGGCAGGGTTTCTGTGTGAGGCTGCATTCCATAGCTGCTTCATATGGAGAATGGTGGGATTTTTTCTGCTGGGTCCCCAAAAGTGTTCCCGTGGCATCCCCATAGGCAGACTTGGCTGTTTTTCTAAACTCGTGCAGTGGTCTGGGTGTATCTCGGGCGACTACCACCCACTGATGAAAAACTCAAGGTAAGCACTGTTCTCTGGGTGCCATTGCTCTTTCAGTGGGGGGACAGGGTTCTATGAGAACAAATTCTCATGGGGGGGGGGGGGTGGTTATGGAACAGTAAGGTCACTATGATGGCTCCGGCATAATCTGTCTCTGGGTGGGATATTGAGACTTGAGAAGGGGGTGTAGGCAGCTGTGGGGCTATGTGGGGGGCATATTTTGGTCAGGGTTTGTGGCTCAGAGCCTACTCACATTGTTGTTCCTCTCCTGGCACCGCCCGGGTTCTTCTCCTGTTCCTCTGCTGGCGAGGTTGCACTGAGCCTCGGTATGTGGAGAGGCCTGATCTGTCGGCGAGGGAGTAGTTGGAGCTAATCTGGAACTGGAATATGGTCTGCATCGAGGAACCAGAAAAGACCGGGGAGATCTGCTGGTGTTTGCAGGGTGAAGGCAGCTCTGTCTCTTCTGAATGTTACTGCTAGTGGATATCGCCAGCGCTAAGTGAACCCCTTCTGTTTTGCCAGGTCTAGGATGGGTCTAAGCATGGCCCTGCGCATCAGCGTTGCTCTGGAGAGATCAGGTAGGATGGTGATGTGTGCCCCGTCCAGTTCTACGTCCCCTTGTTCCCAGGCTCTTCGCAGGATGGTGTCCTTCTGTGGGTAACGTAGTAGTCTGCACACCACGTCTCTTGGCCTCCCCGGGTCTGCAGATCTGGGCCCCAGTGCTCTATCCGCTCTATCTATGTCTATTGAGCCAGTGGGGTCTTCCAGGATGATGCGGAAGATCTCCTGGACTGTATCTCCCAGGTCTTCTGCCTCTGTAGTCCCCGGAGCCGCAGATTATTCTGGCAGCTCCGGTCCTCTATGTCCTCCAGATGGAGCTGGAGGGCAATGGCAGTGTCTCGGTGATGGCCCGGGATCTTTCCAACTCTGACACCCAATTCTCTAGTGTTCAGAAGGAGGCCTCTCTCGTGGTCACTCTTTCTGCCAGGGCGGTCACATCGTCCCTCACCTCCTGGATGTCTCTACGGTGAGTTTCTTCCAACCGCAGGATGAGCGCCTCTGTCTGTTCTTGTAGGGAGGGCTTGTATAAGTGTCCTTATATCTTGTTCCGCTTAGGCTCGGCCCGGGGGATTGCCTGGGGGTCTCCATAGCAGGTTGTGGTGTCCTTGGAGTGTTCGAGGAGCGTTACGGAGAGGCGGGATGGTTAGTATGTGGGTGCCATTCATCCCGTTCTTGGGCCTCTGGAGGAGCTCCACGTGGGGTGCCTCGTGGTGCTGCCGCTCTAGCTCTGGTGGAGTTCTTCTGTTTGAGTCTGAAGTATCGTGTATATCACCGGAGGGTAAGCTGGAATGGTTCTCTCTGTTTGCTGCTTTTGTTTTGTAACTTTTGGTCAAGGGCATTCCGGTTTTTATGATATTTTTGCCGTGGATGTAAGGCTGGGGCCGGGAGCTCTGAGAAAACACAGCTTCACTCAGCCAATTCAAGGCCACGCCCCCACCTCTGACTTTTTCATTGGTGCCAATGTGCACCATGACAGCCGGGTCTTCCCCAGCCCCTCCCAATAATCTGTCCACCAGATACCTGATAGACAACAGTTTGGTACTTCAGGTCTTTGTTACAGATTGCCCTATCTGTCCTAAGAATTGAGTCCCCTACCACCAGAATCTGTCTTTCCCTTCCCTTCGCTACCCCCCCCCCACACTCTCATACAATGAGTAGAAGAAGCCACAGTTACAAAAAGGGGCGGGATAAATTTAGAATACTGTGCAAAAAAAGTATTCTGCATTTTTAATCTTAATTCTAGAAAGCCCCTTGGCCTTAACCATGAACTATATAGTGTTCTTGGGATAAGTGGGTGGTTTGGTCAGGCAAAAAATGTCCCCTAGTTCCCCTAAACCTCCTTTTAGGTTAAAGATGTAGAAATAAATTAGACTGTAGCATAATCTTTGTCCATGATATAACAAGATGTGGATGTATATAGATCGTTATAATTGTGTTTTATTTCATTCTGTTAGTTATGATTATTCCAGTTAACAATACTATAAAAAAACGTAATAAGAATGTTAGTAACAGTGACAATGAAAACAAGAGTCAAAGTTATAATAGAGATGTAATGGAATGGGATAATGATAAACTATAGTTAGATATGTAGTTGAAGGATTTTTATCTAGTTATCCATTCAGGGCATTCTGTCAACTGTACAAGCCTCGGGGTCGATGAAGTCATTCACCGAACCCCCTTTTGGAAATGAAAGGTGATGAATCAGCCGAAATTTATTCGGCTCCTTTTTGGGGACCACCCCCAAAGGGGGATACCACAATATTCCCCAACGGTTTACTACTAAAGGGGCCCGCCATCCTGCCCAAAACCACCTCCTTCGCCAACTTTTCCGACACCACTTCCGGATGCTGAAAAGCAGACTTTAAATTCCTGGCTAAAGGAGGTATAACGGTCAGGGTACATGGAATATGAAAACCATGCCTAAAACCAGCACTGAGTAAACTCGCAGCTGCCCTGTCCGGATACCTATTTAGAAAAGGTTGCATCCTTTCCCGCCTCACCGGCGTCGTCCCTCTTGTGCCCAAACTCCCCAGCACGCTTTCCCTTTTTGAAACACCGCGCGAGTGTGTGGTTACCCCCACACCCGAAGCATTCGTGCCTAAACTTACAATTCCCCCCAAATTTGCAGGCACCCTCGTTAAATTGCCAGCACACTCCCCACTTCTTACCGGCCGGAGATCCCGATGCCTGGCTACCTCCGGCCCCCCCGTGAAATGTCTGCCCAGGAGCCTTGGCCGATGCCATCAGTCTCATCCAGAGACTGATGTCTTTATGGTCCCACCTCAGCTCCGGACGGACCGCTCGCCTCTGCCTGAACTGTTCATCATAGCGCAGCCACGCCGTGCCCCCATAAACCCGGTACGCCTCACCCACCGCATCCATGTAACAAAATAACGCCGAGCAGTACTCAGGGTTACGTTCACCTATCACCCCAGCTAGAATTGCAAACGCTTGTAACCAGTTTGCAAAAGTGCGTGGGATCAAGCGGTACCTCCGCTTCTCCTCGTCATCCTTCTTTGTGCTATCAGGCTTCACCCTGTCTAAATTAAATTTTTCCAGGGGCAACAAGGAGAAAATCTCCACGTATTCCCCTTTCCAAATTTTTTCCCTTACCTCCTGCTTTAAATGTGCTCCCAGTGTTCCCTCGAAGCACACGTATACCTCGCACTTCGCCGCATCCGCTATCCTCACTATATCAGACCGCACCACTTGTTCCTCAGCCCCGCCATCCACCGAACTCACCTTGTCCACTGGCACCGCCTTCTCCGCAGGAACCCCAGCTACTGTTGCCACCGCCTCCCCCGAGGTGACCCCAACTTCCGCTACCCCCTGAAAACCTGAACTCCCCCCAAATCGGCCCACCAGCACCCTTAATCCTTCCAGCAACTCGTGCATTTGACTCCCGGCCCCTGAACCTGCTGGCACGCTGCCCACCCGCGGCTGGTCAGGCACCGCCACCAACGGCGTGGGAGGTGTAGCCCCCTTCCCCCCGCGAGCCACATCACCCAACAAGTTAGATAAAGCATTAACGAAAACTGCATTGTCAAGTGACTTAGCGGGCTGCCTGGGCGCCGACCCCACAGCCGCTGGCCTGACCTCCACCGCCGGGACTGGACGACTCGGTTCCTCCTCCTCCGATAATTCCCCTTCCGACCTGCCAACATCCACCTGTTGGAACAAAACCGGACGCACCCCCGGAGAGGGGCTCCTGGATGCGATGCGACTCCGTGCAGGCGGGCCGGATAGGGCACCGCTCCTGCCTTGCGACTCCTCTCTGGCTCTGCCTGGTGGCGTCAGCCCACCCCTAATTCTCTGGGAAGGACTGTATGCAAGTCCCACTCCCACTGCGGCCCCCCTTCTCCTGCTGTCCATCCTTCCCCGCACGTGCAGTGCGACTGAAGGCGCTGCAGTCGCAGACTCTCTGGGACCTGGACCTCCCCTCCTGGTGGTGCTGCGACCCGACCGAATGGTGCCCTCACCCCACTGGCGCAGAGACGCGCGGGTAGGTGTCGCTGCAGAGGCGCCTGCTGTCCCGGCCATCCTCCCATCCCGACGATGATCCGCGGTGACCCCGGGCCCCCTGGACCGACCTCCCCCCCGCTTGTGCAGAGCTGCTGGGGGTGCCGGCGTACCCTGAGCCCTCCTCCTCCCGATCGAGGCTGTAGGGGCCTGCACAGATGATCTTGCTGCAGTTGGGGGTGAAGTTAAGTCCTGAGTCCCATTGGCTCCGCCCCCCGCGCTAGGACCGCGCTGTGTATGCCGACTGGGGCCTGCTGCGCCCTCCCTCAGACTTCTCTTCGCTGGGGGGGTGGACCGCTCCCCCCTGGGGCTCCTTGCAACCCTGGATGGACCTGCCACTGCCCCTGGGGAATACCTTACAGGTGGCTTGGACACCCTGCCGCGCGGCGCCATGGTCCCTCCGTCCATCCGGTCCTCGTCCGACTCCCGCTCCGCCATCCGGTCCTCAGGGGCTCCCCGATCTTCAGTCCGTCCCTCCACATCTGCAGCCATCGTTGCTAGCTGCTCCTGGATCCACTCGATGCCGTGTTCTGCTGCTGCCGTCCTCAGCATTGCCACGAGGTCCATCCCGTCGGCCATCTTAGATTTCTTCAGTGCTGTGTGTTGTGAGGAGCAGTGGAAAAAACCTGCCTCCTCGTGTTCTCCTTCCTGCAAACTGATCTTCCTTTGCTCCGCCCCCACCTTTATACAGCCACTCCCCTGTGCTTGCTCAGCCCTCCCCTAGCAAACCACAACCCCCATTTAACCCTGCATATAGTAAACTATAGTAAACTATACACACAGTCATGTCCAGCCCTGCATTACCATTCCCCTGTGGTGCATTCTCATTACAGGCTTCTCTGTACAGATGGACACCATAGATTCTCTTAAATGTGTTGCCTATGAGGCTTTAACCGCTCTGGCGCCGCTGACGGAAGCTCGTGACCTCTATCCTATACACAACCAAGCCTGCTAGGATCCAGGCAGTAACCTGACAAAAGGTTTATTTAGATGACCTGATAGGGACAATTGTGGAGATACTCCTTTAAAGTTCTGAAAACGAACAGTACATGTGACTTTCCTGTGTGATGTTCTGGAAAGTTAGGCAATGTCCAGCTATCTGTTACTACGTTTGATGCAGAATGATCTACAAGATCCAACTCTATTCTTTCTGTAAAGAAAGGTATATATTATATATAATTTTTTCTTTATTTATTTATTTTTTTACTTTGAAGCTCCAAGAGCTTGAATCTCTGATAACCTTCTGCTTAAAGTTTTTGTGACCATCTTTGAGAACTTACATAAATGCACCAAAACTACCACCATCAGGGAATCTGCTACCAAACTACTTTATAGGTGGTATCTTACCCCCGCCAAACTAAATTCATTCTACCCTTCAACTTCTCCACTCTGTTTCAGGGGTTGCCCTACACATGGGACACTTTTACATATATTTTGGGATTGCCCCCATCTTAAAAACATCTGGCACAATGCCAATCTCATGATTGATCGAATCTCAGGTAGAAAGACCCAACTAACACCACAAATGTGCCTCTTATTCTCCCCATACAAGATATACCAATAGCCAGCTCTAGATTAATCCACACTCTATTTAGTTCTATCCACTGGACCATAGCTTTCAACTGGCGTTCACCCAATATACCATGGCCTCAGGTTCTCAGCCGTATGGCAAACATAAAACTATCAGAACGAATACACCACACGTTATATGACACCATGCATATATACCAAAAAAAATGGGCTCTTTGGGATTCCTCACTACTGGGTAATGTCCATTAATGTTATTTTACTTTAGCACATCCATGGACCCATCCAAGCAAATGTTACTTAAACGGATAATTTAATGTATGTATCCTGCCATATGATATGTCTTCTCTCAGCTATAATGTTATATCTAACTGTATCCTTCACTTGTATGTTTTCCACCACTGTCAAAATCTTGTACTATGACCTTATCCATAATAAAAACCGTTTGTAAACAAAAAGTTTTTGTGATTGATACTGCTTTGTAAGTGATGGCTAAATGGATAAACGGATACGAGATCCAGCAACTGCAATAGATCTTTTCTTCCTTGGTGACCGACTCCTCACGACTGCCCTCAAAAGTTGTGCAAACTGAAGGATTCTTGGTCCATTCAAATGTGTTATTGCCAATATAGCCCACACTCGTGAGCTATGTGAGGATAGGCTAAGGCCTGGAGGAAGAATACAACAGCTGACACTGGAAGGGCAGTAGGATCAATGTCCCGCCCTACCAAGAAAAAAGGCAAACTTGTTCCAGAATTAGACCTAGATGTTGTAAGTAGAATGTCTTCTCACACACAACAAAATTAGAGATCACTCTGGAGTGAAACTGGAGCAACCGGAGTTGCCCATCCTCCCCCTTTAGTGCCCCTGCTTGCAGCCCCAGTCTGCGCATGTTATAGAGGGGAAATGTCTTCTGTATCCTGAAATGAATGGCCAGGGAAAACCTAGGGCCTCCTGGTCAATATGGAGAACTGGCTATGACAACTATGTTCTCCCTTGACAGCCTCAAGGGAAATCTCATTTACGGGAAATGTTGGGGAAAATATATAGGTTAGATTGCAGACCCAGGGAGAGACCAGAGCATCTGTCCCTTGCGCCTTGGAGGAGGCCTGAGGAGGTCTGTCTGTGGTAGGCCCCACCTGTGGGCCAGCTGAGAGAAGACCTTGGATGTAGACCCAGGGGTGGTGCAAGGGTTTTTGACACCCTAGGCAAAAACCTATTTTTTCACCACCATTGGCTCCACCCCCTTTACACTGTCGATGTGACAGAAGGCGGCGCTATACAGAAAGCATTGGCTCTGCTTCCTCTAGCGCTGGCTCCAGTGCTGCGCTTCTAATTACACTACCGGTCAGACTTAGTTAGTTGTATTCTGCAGCCTGCAGAGCATGCAGACGCGGAGGGAAACCAGTGGACGAGCGCCCCTAGGCAGCAGTGCGCCCTAGGCAGCTGCCTAGTTTGCCTAGTGGTAGCACCGGCCCTGTGTAGACCCACTCGTGCTCTGGGAAGCTTGTATTCGTTCAAAAGAAAAATATGCTGGGAGGTAAACTGCTTCCTGAAATTTTGCTGGTGATCTGCACCAGGTGTTATGGGTTTCACCTCTCCCAATAGCATATTGCTGCAGAGTTTCATACTGGAGCTGAATATAGGCAACTGCTGCCCTGTTGCTAAACTGCAGGGAGATTGGTCCTCCTTGACTCTGTGTAGTAAGGCCAAAGTGCATAAAAGGGCTGTTTGAACACACAGCGCATTCAAGATTATCCTCCTTGGCTAGGAAGCTCCGATTGCCTTGACCGAAAGTCCCTTGTAATGCATCTACCCGGCTGTCTTGCAGACCTGATTTGTAGCAATTCTCCAGTCTAAAAGGTCCTAACGGACCGAGACATCCTTAATTTCTTTTCATCACCGCTGAGCGCTACTCATACTGAGTAACACTTATTAACTGTATTCTATCCTGTTTCCTCCCTTGCACTAAGAATTCTAGATGAAATTTGCGCAGGTGCCCATGCACCCCAGGAATCATCTATATGCATGATGACGTTGTGCCCAGATGACAGGCACTGAGAAGCCATCAAACAAGCGGAAGTATTCATCCTCAGAAATCTATTCCTGATTATCACCACTTCCTCTGATTGAAATAAAACAGAGGAACTAGCAGAGCACCCCCGGGTACACCAACCATTGGGATGGAGAAAGTTGGCTTTGTTTTCCCTCTAAGGTGTGAGGCTGATGATCCAGCAACAGCCTCCAGCCATGTGGTTATACTGTTTAATGGACTCCGTCTTAAAGAACTCAAAGAGGGCCCCACAGGGTTCAACCTCTTCCGATCTGCAACTGGACACTAACCAACATCTCCTGCGAACCCCAAACAGGATTGGGTAGAAAACGTGCAAACCCTCTTGAGTCTGAGGTGTCTGTAAGCAATGTAGCAGTCCACCCACTGTTGTGGTGGACTTGGCAGCTTCGTGGAAGAGAGGAGCAGTGAGGAATCTCCGAAGTGACCATGAGTGTCTGATACCTTCATCCAACATGCCGTCCAGAAACCAGTGAAGCGTGCCTTCTAGGTCTTACCTTAAGAGTCTGGGCATGCACATGTGTGACTGGCTCACTTATCCCCCCAGAAGTCTGCACCAAGACACAAGCCAGACCCTCGGCATCCACTGTCACAAAAATCTAATTTTTGGCAATACACTTCTAATAGGAAAACATATCTAAAGGGATGCAGACCCTGACACTCTCCTCAGAGTCCTGCGAGTGCAGCAGCTGGTTGATAATTATTAAATCATTCCCATTAGACTCACCCAGCACATAGTCTGGTTATTGCTGGTCTGCCGGCATCTGCAGATGCTACAGTATGTAGGAGCAGGTTGACCATTAGCTTGTTCAGAGTATACAGTTTCCAGATCCTGTTTATACAGGCATTTTTCTCAAACCCCTTCATTCTTCCCCACTTTTGTTTCTAGGAAGCAATACGCAGCCCAGGGTCTCAACCATATGGCCTCCCTAGCCACAAAAGTGCTCTTTCAGTGGCTATACAAGCAACTAGGAGGGACTTCCTGGTCAGCCTCCATATTTTGAATAGCAGACTGCTGCTTCTGTAATAAATGTAACAATGACCCAGGCCCCCTTCAGTCCAATGAGAACCTCCAGAGCCATGAGTTGTCAACATCCCTCCACATAGAGTGGGTTGTAAGGCATAGTAGGTGCAGAGCATGTCTTTGGATTGTGTTGAGAAACCCACACAGGGAGAAGAAATAAACATCAAAACAAGTATTAGCATGTTGGGGAATTGAACCAGCAACCCCAGTGCTACTACACAGAATTGTCACCCACTTAGCCTCTACAAAGTAGATTCATGGGCACCAAACACCTGTGCCACCTGTCCAGGATTCACCCGGACAGTTCAGATTTTGAATCATGCGTCAGGGTTTCAGTCCACCTGAGACCCGGACATATTACCCAGACCTGGCTGTGGCTCCCCAAGTAACCAAGATAGTCATATACAAAACTGTTGCCGTTGTAGGTGGCTGTTTGGCCTCACTGAAAGGTGATGATGTCAGCAAGGGCAATTTGGCCACTAGAGCGCTCTGTGCATTACATTACTACTCTCCTTGGGGCACCCAAATGTGTCTGTGCAACGCCAACCTGGCAGACTCCCAGACTACTACAGGACAGCCACGCGGGGAAAAGCATCCAGCAAAATTCCACATATGCACGTGAACATGTACGCTGTCTCCTATGGCAACAGTCTCCAATACAAGTGTAACAGTTGCTCCGGGTAATTAAGGCAAGTCCAAAACAGAATCTTGTGCCATTCTTATCAATAATAAAGACATTTTGGCATTACCTGTTAGCTGCATACTTCTCCAGGCAGTGTCTACTCACCAGCCTTCCAGGCATAGATACTGCGCCACAGGCCCTGCAGACATCTTGCTGGGGCGCTGGCTCTGGGGAAGAGGAGCAAAGACGTCTTCCTTGGAGCTCTTCTCCTGAGTGGGAGCGCCATCCGGGCTATGCTCCTCTGAAGAACGTCCGCCTTGCCTTGGCCCGGCCATCTTGAGAGCGTGGGCATGCGGGGCTGAAGCAAATCAAAGCCAATCCGCATGAGAGGGCACTCTTTTTCCTGAAAACTTACCAATATGGTGGTCCCCACCCTAGTTGTTGAGGGTCTTTATATGAGCGGTAACTGACTCTTTATCTGTGGAGAAATGGGACGGCCAGCTGAGGATAGCTGAAAAGTGTAGATATAGGAGAAAGGATTCCACTTTCCTTTTTTTTTTTTTTTTTTTTTATCTACATATACTTACATATGTACACATATACAAACATACCTACACACATATAGGATCAGTCTGGGGCGGGTTAGGAAAGGGTTAATTAAAGAGGGTAGGAATCTTCAGCCCTGATTACTGTCAGCTGAGCTGAAGATGTCAGAGGAGTTGTGTGTTTGGAGAGAGAGAGACACACAAAGCAGCATTCAGGATACATTTGCTGGGTGAGTAAAAACATATAAAAAAAAAACTGTATCTCAAACTAGAGCCCTGCACTTTGTCTATATATCAGCCTGTTGGTTAAAGAGACTGAACCTTTCCTATCTCTGCACCTGTGTGACAAGACAAGCCTGTCTTTTTCTTCTGTTTGTTTTGCTGAATAAAGCCATTTTTATTTTACTGAACTGGCCTTTCACCCCTCTGATCCCCTACAATGCATACATGTATTTATATACACCCCCACACATATGCATACCCACACATCCACATACAAATTACTTTTTTTTTTTTTTTAAACGTGTATATACATATACACACACCCATATCACATATACATACATACATACCTATACACACACATGCAACACCTGCATAGGACAGCAGGGAATGGGAAAGGTAATGAAGGACATGAAGGAGACATAAGGGGCTAAGAGAGAGATAAAGCATAGCTGGCCCCCCATATTCCACAAGTGCTGCAGTTATCAATTCTAAAGAGGAAACACTGCAGGGACCCCAATAAGACCCAAAGAAGGGGTTCCCAGGCTTTTTAGCGCATGTTAGCAGCCTGAGCGCTGGGACTTCGCACTGGGAGAGGCTTGAACCCAGCCGGATGCTGCACAGAGGCAGAGGGGGGGACATAGTACTGCTTACTCTTCACTGATGCGTTGAGGCATGAGGAAAAAAAGAAGAAGAATGGGGTGGGGCCTAACTAGGCCTTATATTTATGCTATTCACTGGTCCTGAGGGAGTGGTCAAGAGGCGGAGCTCTATTGCTGCCATGTTGGCGTCAGGAAAGTAGTTTTTCTTTAAACAGTGGTCTTATAAAAAAACGAAAAAAGGTATTTTTTTTTTAATATATGCTAATTAATTATTTGATATATATCGACATCTCATAAATGTAAAGAAATTCTGTGGAGTTGATAAGACAAAGTTTTCGGAACAATACAACAAGTAATGCGGCGTACACACAGTCGGAATTTCCGATGGAAACAGTCCGAGCTTTTCATCGGATTTTCCGACCGTGTGTATGCCCAACAGTCTTTTTCTGTCGGAATTTCCGACGGACTTTGAATTGAGAACCTGTTCTCAATTTTTCCGACGGAAAACCTTTCTATCGGATTTTGCGATCGTGTGTATGCAATTCAGACGCATGCTCGGAAACAATTCGACGCATGCTTGGAAGCATTAAACTTCCCTTTTATAGTGCTGTCGAACGTGTTTTATGCCGCTGTGTTATTGACCGTCGGAATTTGGTGTGATCGTGTGTAGGCAACACAGCTTGAGCGGAATTCCGTCAGAAAAACCGTCAGAGTTTTTTCCGACGAGAATTCCGATCGTGTGTATGCGGCATAAGAGTCCTATAGAGTGAGTGCTTTCTTTTATAATGGGGACTGCTTTTCGTTTTAAGCATTTATTTAGGTGGTACTTTACACCATTTGCATGGTGTTGTTACCATGCAGCAGACACCCGATTGTTGTAAGACCCACTCTGTAATCCAAAAAACATTTTAGAAGTTGTAAAAATCACGGTGTAAAAAATTGTGAGGTTTTAGCAATAAAATGGGTAATTTAACCACTTCAATACAGGACACTTATACACCTTCCTGCCCAGGACAATTTTGAGCTTTCATACTTTTGTACTTTGAATGACAATTGCACGGTCATGCTACACTGTTCCCGCAAATAGAGCTTTCTTTTGGTGGTATTTGATCACCTCTGCGGTTTTTATTTTTTGCTAAACAAATAAAAAAGACCGAACATTTTGAAAAAAAATAAAAAAAGTTTTGGTTTTGTTTCTGTTATAAAATTTTGAAAATAAGTAAGTTTTCTCTTTCACTGATGGGCACTGATAAGGCGGTAATGACGGGCACTGATAAGGCGGCACTGATGGGTGGCACTGATATGCAGAATGCAGAGCGGCACTGATGGGCACTGATACACAGCACTGATATGAGGCACTGATGGGCATCCCTGGTGGCTCTGGCAGTGGTAGGCATTGTCAGTGGGCACTGATTGGCAGCTGCCTGGGCATTGATTGGCAGCTGCCTGGGCACAGATGTGCTGGGGGTCTAGGGGGGGCATACATGGTGGTCCAGTGTGGTGGCGTACCTGGTGGTCCTGTGCGGCATTAGGGTGGTCCTGGCTGGGATCCGAGGGGGGGCTGTGTAAACAATCAGCACAGACCCCCTGTCATGAAAGCAACTGATCAGCTCTCCTCTACTCGTGTCTGTCAGACGCAAGTGAGGAAAAGCCGATTACCTGCTCTTCCTATTTACATCGTGATCAGCCGTGATTGAACATGGCTGATCACATGGTAAAGAGTCTCCGTCAGAGACTACTGACTACTACTATGGATGCTTATAACAGGGCACAGAAAACACACACATTAAGGTTTATTTATCTATATGGAAGGTGTGAGTTTTTCCTTTTTGACTTTTATTTATTTAATTTTTTTTTACACATATTTGATCGCCAATTAAGGTGTTAACTGATGACCATAATTCCGTTCAATTACCTATGTATTTGTGTGTATATATACCTGTTTGCAGACATCCTTTTTTTGAGCTATGAATAAGCACCTGACTTTGGTGTGAAACATGTTAGCTTGTATCTGTAGTTCACCTCGGCTACCCGGCATTTAAATAAAGAGATTGCACAGGAGTGCGGCTGTCCAGCCTTTCTTTGTCCTAACCGTGTTTATTGTACCTTTTAACTACTTCAATACTGTGCTCTTACACCCCCTTCCTGCCCAAGCCTTTTTTCAGCTTTCAGCGCTGTCACACTTTGAATGACAATTGCATGGTCATGCTACACTGTAACCATTTTTCCTGACACATCATGGCAGCACACACTGGGTTGTGACTCCGCCCCCACAACCTGACAGGATTGGTTAGCTATACATTTGAAGGAGAGGCACCCCACTTCATTCTCTTTTTTTTTTCCTCATCCAACACACACGCTTTGTATGTTAAGACTACTATTAGAAATTATCTATCAGCTACAGTCTCTTTCAGGAAAACCAAAAGTCTATTAGTGATTCCCCATGGGGGAAGAAGAGGCCAGATGGCATCATCCCACACCATTGCATCTTAGTTGGTCAAGACAATCAAGAAAGCTTATGACATTCAGAATCTGCCGGTATCCGGAGGCATCAGGGCCCATTCAACAAGGGCAGTGGCAGCTTCCTGGGCAGCGTATTGCAGAGTGTCTCCCGAGACAATTTGTCCTCCAGGCATACTTTCATGTCCAATAAACTGGTATGATAAAATCGTTCGCCCTCCTACTATTCCACACCACCACTGCGCACAACGAAAAATGAATAAAAACACCTATGTGTATAAAAATAAACTAAGCAGCTACTTAAATAAATAATGTAAAGTGATTTTAAATGAATAAAACAGCAGCGCTAATAATCACAGTGTCCGTG
>CM053038.1:171103591-171285153 GCA_028564925.1 Lithobates sylvaticus
GTCAGGCAGAGGACGATCAGTGTGACGAAGCACCTGAAAAGCGATTCGGAAAGCTCCGCAACACGGGCGCTTTTAACCCCTTCTTCGGCCGATAGCGTGTGTTAAAAGTAGGGGTGCACCAAAACGATACCAAAAATGAAAAATACACTACGCCGAAAACCGAAACCGATACTTATTTAAGAAAAAAAAAAAATTTATACAGGAGATGGTCAGAGAGTCAGAGACTGGGGACATGGTACAGGAGATCAATGCAGCCTCACCATTGCCGGGTAGACGCAGCCAGCCATTGTCCCCATTGCAGCATGCCTGTGCTGGGGAAGAGAGAGGAGAGATACTGCCTTGTTGATTTAAGCACTGGGGGCATCACAGCTTTCATTTCAATAGCTGAGAGTTCCCCGCCGCGCGCCATCACATACAGCCCCTCCTCTTTGTCCAGGCACTTTGAATAACAAATAACCCATCCAATCCTGGGACGGGTGATCTGTCTATTAAAGTTACCTGGACAAGGGGGGAGGGGCTGTATGTGACGGCGCTCGGCGGGGAAAACCGCTAATGAAATGAAAGCTGCGATATTCCCGGGGCCCAAAACAAGGCAGCGGCTCTCCTCTCTTCTGTACTATAGGACACCCCCATGATACAAGGCACAGGGAGCGGGGCCCTGCCCCATTTTCTGCTCCAATATCGGCCGTTTTTCTCTTTCGGCAAATTGCAGAAAAGGCCATTTTCGGCATTTATGTTTCGGCGGCCGAAATTTCGGTGCATCCCTAATTAAAAGTGCCCCGCTAGCGGCTGAAAAGCAACACATTAACGAGCTAAACGCTCAGCGTCCCCAGTGTGAAAGTAGCCTTAGTAGGTCCGGGTCAAAAGGTCACATTGGCATATTTTGGGTATCATTTTTTTGAATAGTATCCGTGTGTTTTAGGCAGGATAAAAGAAAACGTCAAATGTGCACCATTGTTTCTCGGCCCTACTATGGGTACAAACAACTAACATACATACATATACCTGTATGTGGGATCGCTGTGATCATTAGGAGCAGGAGAATTTGTTTTTGGTCAATCTTTGATGGTGAAATTAGGTAATAAAGTGTGCGTATATATAACCATTTACTACCAAAAGAAAGCATAATTTTGCCGGAAAAGAAAGAAGGTACAATTCACCTGGACAAAGTATTTGTGACAATATGTACCAGTACAGTTTTACTAGCACATGTCAAAATAGTGCCATATCAGTGTCACCTGTCAGTTTCACCAGTGCCACCTGTCAGTGTCACCAGTGCCATATCAGTGTCATTGTCCTGGTGCAACAGGGCCTTCAAAAGTGTAATAGGTGGTCAACAAGTTGGATGTGTAATTTATGCTCCTAGAACACGTGATGGCGCTCCCTGCATGTTGGGCCTCTCTAAGAGGCTAGGCTGTGGAAATGTCTCACACACATGGTATTTTAATACTCAGGGAGGAGTAGCATAATTTAATTTTGGCGTGTCATTTGTGGTATACACATGCCATTGAGAGAAATAACCTATTACAATGACAATTTTGTGGAAAAAAATAAAAATCTTACATTTTGCAAAGAATTACAACATCAAATGCCTCTTAAACACCTTGGGATGTTTACTTTCAAAAAAAGGGGTCATTTGGGGGGTATTTGTACTTTCCTGGCTTTTTCAGGTCGCAAGAAATGATGAGGCCACCAGTACATCAGATGTGATCAATTTTGTATAATTTGCACCACAGCTTGTAGACTCTCTAACTTTCACAAAGACCAAATAATAGCCACTAATTTGGGTTATTTTTACCAAAGATATGTAGCAGTATAAATTGTGGCCAAAATTTATGAAGATAAATTTCTAATTTGCAAAATTTTATCACAGAAACAAAGAAAAATGTGTTATTTTTTTAAAAATTTTCGATCTTTTTTCATTTATAGCGCAAAAAAAAAAAAAAACACAGGAGGTGATCAAATACCACCAAAAGAAATCTCCATTTGTGGGGAAAAAAAGGGCAACAAATTTATTTGGGTACAGTGTTGCATGACGTTCAAAGTGTGAGAGAACCGAAAGCTGAAAATTGGTCTGGTCAGGAAGGGGGGGGGGGGGTTAAGTGCCCTGTAGGCAAGTGGTTAAGATCAGAAAAAAAATAAAAATAAATAAACCACACACACACACACACACCTTGAAATGTGGCGTTTTTAGGCATCTGTGTGCAAAGGGGCCTTGGTTGCCGGTGTCTTGCCGAGAAAGTTCCAACAGATAAGGACCCCCCTGTACTGCGCAGGAGCAGCGCTTCAGCAGTACAAAGCACAGAGTCTCCGAAAATAGCCAAAGCTGAACACAGTCAGTCAGCTGTACACGGCGCATGCGCACTACATTCTAACCTAAGTCCGGGTTCAAGCCCCACCATTCAAGTGGACATAGAGTTAGAATAAAAATATGCCAGGCGCCATGTACAGCTGACTCACTGTTCAGCTTCAGCTATTTTTGGAGACTTCATTGTGCTTAGTACTGTGCAGTACAGGGGGGGGGTCCTTATCCGCCAGGGGGGGGGGGGGGAAACTTTCTCATCGGAACACCTGTAAGTACACAGAACCATGACCAAATGGTTACCATGTTTACTTATGCCACCAACATAAGCTCCTTATTATGTTAATCCATATTACAAATGAATTAAAAGGTGAAACAAAAAATATACGCAATTCAACAGATAAAGAGCTTAAACACATCACATCACTAGAGAGAAGACGTAAACATATGTGTTGCCTATGACAACCAGTCTTTGATCTATGCTCAAACTTTACCATGACAGCACACCCTCTCTGAACTATCCCAACAATTGACAACGTAAGCGATGAATATTATGTGTACAAGTCTTCTCACCTTTAAATTAGCTTTAAGTCCAGCTTGCTTTGCCAGCTTTTGTAATTCCGAATACTTCAAACTATCTAGCTTCAGTACGGATGGCACCTCCATGTCTATACATACACCTACCAGCCGACAACCGAACCGATCCAAAGTCAGACGTCAATATACACAAAAGACGCGCGCATTTCGCTAACTGCTTCCTTTCAAAGTCATTTGCTCTCGTTTACTACTGGATAGGGGCGGCGTGAGATGCAGCAAAACAGCCAATCTGCTAGTAAGCCAGCAGTAGCGTCTGCGGCCCAAATAACGCCTATTTTGGCTAGTCCCCAGGAGTGATTCGCTCTCGTTTGCTACTGAAAAAGGACAGAGTGAGATACAGCAGGAACAGCCAATCAGCTTGTAAACCAGGAGTCTGTAGTATTCATATTTTGCTGTCCTATCGCACTATGTACGGAAGTGACGTTGCTGGGCAGAATATTTCGTACTGCGCATGCGCGAAGCGTTCCAAAGCACTCGCGCCGTGCGGTCCAAATGATTTTCGGCAATAAAAAAAAACAGTTCAGCGAAACCATCACATAATGTCACGGAAGTGACATTACAGACAACACAAACACAGTGGGAGCTGTGCGTTCCAACTACTAAGTTCCTTTCTTGTTACCCAGATTCATTTTTTTACCAACCATGCTGAGCTACCTGTTTTGATTAGATCCTGCAATGCTGGGACTTGTAGTGCCTATACTCAAATCCCTAAAATCATTGTGTGCCTATAATTTTCAATCCGGCAATGCTGGGACTTGTAGTGCCTATAATCGATCCTGCATTGGATGGGGGACTTGTAGTGCCTAAAATCGACTCCTGCAAATGCATGGGACTTGTAGTAGAGCCTAAAAATCGAATCTCTGCAAATCGCTGGAGGACTTGTAGTGCCTAAAATCGATCTGCATTGCTGGGGACTTGTAGTGCCTATAAATCGATCCTGCAATGCGTGGACTTGTAGTGCCCTACTAATCGAATCCATGCAATTCTGGGACTTGTGTAGTGCCTAAAATCGATTCCCAAAGCAATGCTGGGGACTTGTAGTGCCTACTGAATCGATCGATCATGCAATGCTGGGACTTGTAGTGCCTATAATCGTCCTGCCAATGCTGGGGACTGTAGTATGGCCCGAATAATCGTTCCATGCAAGTGCTGGGACTTGTAGTAGCCTATCCTGAGCTACCTGCGGTGATCGATCCTACATTGCTGGGATGAGAAATATTTATGCTCTCGAGGGGCGGGCGGAGAGAGGTGGTTAAGCGTCAGGAACAGCCTGAAGCCCGCACCCCACCCTAAAAATAGTTAAAAACGTGAATCGCGCCTGATTCTGAAAATCTTATGTTATGTCCAGGGTTCCAGAAAAAATTAATGGACTCGATAGGGGGGCCTGTTAGGGGAGCTGGACAGAGCGGAGCTTGGAGAGGGGGGACTGGGACACCCGTACATCAGCATCCGCACTGGAGTCATTATACATCAATCACTGTGCATTGTCTTATCCGTAAGCCTGCCATTCCAATCAAACTGCCTCGCCGTGCCCATCCAATGCCTGACACTGTTGCCCAATCAAACGGCTCACGCAGCCCGTTCACTACTCCAATCAAAACGCCTCACTGTGCCCGTCAAATGCAGCCACTCCTACGCATCCATCAAACGCCTCACTGTGGCCCGTCCAAACGCCTCACTGATCCCGTCCAACGCAGCCACTGCGCCCCATCAAACAACCATCACTGCATCCCAAAGCAAACGCTCAATGTGCCCGTCAAACGCCTCACTGTGCCCATCAAACCACCTCACTGCACCCAGCAAAAACGCCTGCCACTGTGCCCCTTCAAACGCCTCATTGTGCCAAGCAAACGCCTCACTGCACACAGCAAACGGCCTCACCTGTGCACCGGCAAACGCCTCACTGCAACCCAGCAAACGCAGCACTGTGCCACTGTGCCCATCAAACGCCTCACATGCGCCCATCAAACACCTCACTTGCACCCAGCAAATGCCTGTCACTGTGCCCATCAAACACCTCACTGTAGCCCGTCAAACGCCTCACTGTGCCATCAAACACCTACACTGCACCGCATAAATGCAGCCTCACTGTGCCCGATCAAACGCTCACTGTGCATTCCAGACAAACATGCATCACTGTGCCCCGGTCAAAGAACCCTCACTGTGCCCGTTCAAACACCACACTGCTCCCAGCAAATGCCTCACTGCGCCCATCAAACGCAGCCACTGTACCCAAAAAATTGCACCTGGAGCCACTGTGCATCAAACGCAGCTACTATACCCATCAATTGCTGCCAAGATTGTCAAAAGCCGCAGTTGTGCTCCCTGGGGGTTATGCTGATCGCACATCCGGCTGCTGGAGGGAGCCAGACGAGACCATAAATGAGGGACCTGCATGTCATGGTAAGTGAGACCATCCCATATCCCACTCCATCTTCCAAGAGGACAGGGACAACCCCCCCCCACGAGGGGACTAGGGACCCCCCCCCTTGTGGACAGGGACCCCCCCTCCCCCCCTCTGAGGACAGGGGACTTCACCCTCCCAATCCCAAGAGGACAGAGACCCCCATCTTCCCCCCTGAGGACAGGGGACCCCCTTCTCACTCTGGGGCAGGGATCCTATCTCACCTGGGGGGCAGGAACTCCATTCTCCCCTGGCAACAGGGACTTCATCTCACCTAGGGACCCCATCTTCCCCTGGGGATCAGGACCCCACCTCCCCTAAGAACAGGAACCTGATCACCCTGTGTGTGCCAACCTCACTGCCCTGCCTGCCATGTGTCCCTGTAGTGAGGGCCCTCCTGTGACAGCTCTTATCAAGGACTTATCCCACTGTGTGATCCCCTACATGACATGATCCCTCTGTGTGCACCCCTTACATCTTATGGGAACCCCTCTGTTATCCTCCCCCTACATGTCTGCATACTCTGACCACACCTGTATACCATTTCCACATCCTCTGACTGCCTCCTGTATCCTGTGGCACATGTTCCGACCACCTCTTGTTCCATGTCTGCAGCCTCTAACCACTTCCTGTATCCCCCTGTCCGCAGCCTCTAACCATCTCTTGTATCCTGTCTGCAATCTCTGACTATCTTATCTCTTGTCTTTTAACGTGTCTGCAGTCTCTTAGGGGGTCTGTTAAGTCTGGAGAGGAAAACAAGAGTGAGAGGCACCGCCGGGATCAGGGTATTATGGGAGGAGTCAGACGTGTATGGACTGTGGAGAAGAGACTATAGAATATAAGAAACCAGAACCACCAACCTGGAGCCGCCTAAATGAGCCCTGCACGCTGCACCGGAGAGGAGGTCAGTGACAGCGCCGTACAGGCCAGTCTGGGGGGGGGGGGGGGTGTAATACTATTATGTTATGAGGGCACCTGATATTAAGGTTTCCCCTGGATCTCAGTAACACACACCCCCATCTTACCTTACTGTATTCACTCTGTGGAAGGTGGTCTCTGGGTCACCAGAGTCCCCCCCCACACCACATCACATTTCCTGGACATTCCCCTTTACATCAGAGTCCGCAGGATTCTTTCCCCTTACAATGCAAGAGGAACTCAGATTGTAATAGGAAAATGCTGCAGAGCATGATCTAAGGAGGACTCTGATTGATGTAAGGGGTGCTCTGGTCACCGTAGACCACCTTATATCAGAGTTCCACTGCATTCCCATTTACATCAGAGTTCCCACTTTCATCAGGGAGTCCCTGCCGGCATTGCCCCTTTACATACATCAGTGTTACCACTTTACATCAGGCGGTTCGCAGAGTTCCCCTGTATGATTAAGAAGGTGTGGAGGGCCAGAGACATGTCAAGGGTACACAGAGGATACATGGGATGGAAGGGATGCATTACACAGAATTCATGGGGATAGATTTGCCTCGGCGCCTCCAGCTGCCGCCAGCCGCTCGCTAACTCGCCTCCGCTGGCGTCTCTATGTCCGCCGTTCTCATGGGATAGATTAGAAGGGATGGAGGCCGGAGACATGTACAGGGTAGGAGGATACATGGGTTAGATTAGAAGGTATGGGGGCCGCAGAGGACATGTCCAGGGTACACCGAGGATACATGGGTTAGATTAGAAGGGATGAGGAGGCCCGGAGACATGTAAGGGTACACAGAGGATACATGGATAGATTTGAGTGGATGGATGCGCAAAAGAGATATGTCCAGGGGTAACGGAGGATACATGGATAGATTAGAAGGGGTGGAGGTCCAGAGACATGTCCCAGGGTTACACGGAGGATACATGGGATAGATTAGAAGGGTGAGGGCCAGAGACATGTCAGGGTACACAGATGGATTCTTGGGATCCAGAGAACACACATGAGGATACCCATGGCCCATGGTATACATGATTAGAAGGGATGGAGGCCTCCTCTGTTTTAGATTACCTGGACATGGACTCATCCCCTTCTAATCCCAAGTATCTAATCTATCCCATGGATGTCTTGGGCCTCATCCTCCCCTTGTGTGTACCCTGGACATGTCTCTGGGCCTCCATTCCCTTCTAATCCATGTATCCTCTGTTACTGGGTGTCTCCTGGGCCTCATCCTTTCTTATTATCCAATCTGCGGCCAGTCTTGGGCCCTACAACATTCTGATGTAAATGGAATATTCTGGAACTCTGCTGAAGTTCTCTGTGTAAAGTTCGGTCAACCTGCCGCAGACCCATTCTGTGTACACTGAATGTCTATGGGTGGGAACTGCTGGGCCTCACTGTAATATGGGGAACACAACTGCACCACGTGGACCCTGGAATATCTGTCTGGGCCTCCATCAGGATTGTAAGGTGTTGTAGGGTCGCGTACAAATGCTCAGGGCTCCTCCCTTTAAATCTATCCATGACCTATTGTGTAGCACCCCCCCCATCCTTTTAACAGTACCATGTATCGCTGTGTCTCAGAGAACTCAGTTCTGTGTGCAGTCATCCTTTCAATTCACAGGGGGAACTATGCGATGATGTTAAAGGGCAACCTTAGACTTGTACTGTGTCTGCATACGTCATGCAGAGTGGGAACTTGATCTTGGGAATGCAGACTGGAGCTGTTATATGGTGGTCTCCCTTCGGTAAGCACTGATTTCCCCTTACAGCTATGCCACACCCTCCCGGACCCTCTCCTCCCATCTGAATCCATGTGGGGGGAAGAATCTGGCGGACTCTTTGATGTAAAGGGGAATGCCAGGTAATGTTAAAGTTGGGATTGCTGGGTCTGGGTTGGGGCGTTGTAAGGTGAGCAGCCAGAGACCACCTTCCGCAGAGTGAATACAGTAAGGTAAGAGGGGGGGGGGGGGTGTTTTACTGAGATGAGGGGAATCCTTATATATCAGTGCCTCCTTACATAATTGTATTCACCCCCCCCCCCCCTCCTCAGACTAGCCGCCTGACGGAAGGCATCTGTCACTGACCTCCTCTCCGGCTGCAGCGTGCAAGGCTCAGTTAGGACGGCTCCAGGTTTGTGGTTTGGTTTTATATTCTATAGTCTCTACTCCACAGTCCATAAACACGTCTGACTCCTCCCGTAATCCCTAATCCGGCGGTGCTCCTCACTCTGAATTCCTCTCCAGACTTCCCCTAAGAGACTGCAGACACAGTTAAAATGACAAGAGATAGTCAGGTATTGCAGACAGGATAACAAGAGATTGGTTAGAGGTTGCGGACCAGGTACCTACAGGAAGTGGTTAGAGGCTGCAGACATGGTATCAAGAGGTGGGTCGGAGTACATGTGCACAGAGGATTACAGGAGGGCAGTCAGAGTGATGTGGAAATGGTAGTCAGGTGGTGGTCAGAGTATGCAGACATGTAGGGGGAGAAGACAGAGGGGTTCACCACGTTGAGTACAGGGGTGGCCACAAAAGAGGGACTCAGTCCATGTAGGGGATCACACTGTGGGATGAAGTCCTGATTAAGAGCTGTCACCGGTGGGCCCTCGCAATAAGGAAACACAAGGTGGCAGGCAGGGGCAGTGAGGTTGGCACACACAGGGTGATAAGAGTTCCTGTTCTTAGGGGAGATGGGGTGACCCTAGGGTAGAGATGATGTCCCTGTTGCCAGGCTAAGATGGAGTCCTTGCCCCCCAGGATGAGATGAAGTCCCTGTCCCAGAGTGAGAAGGAGTGTCCCTGTCCAAGTCAGGGAGGAGAAGGTTTCCGCCCTGTCCTCAGTGAGGGGGGAGAAGGGGGGTCTCTGTCTTTAGGGGGGAGAAGGGGGTCTTCCGCTGTCTTCAGAGGGGAGGGAGTGGGGGTCCCAGTCTCCTCATGGGGGGGATGGGGTTCTCTGTCACATCAGGGGGGGGGGGTTGTCCCTTTGTCCTCGGGGAAGTTGGCGTGTGGGATAGTGGGATGGTACTCACTAAACCAACTGACATGCCATGTCCCACATTCTTATGGTCGTTCCTGGGCTCCCTCCAGCAGCACCGTATGGTGCGATAATCGAATACCCCCTCATGAGAACAACTGCGCGTCTGTAATAATCTGGAAGCAATTGAATTGGGGATAGTAGCTGCGTTTGATGGCACACGCGCCGCGCCGCGCACTCTCTTTTGGGTACATGTGGCAGCGTTCTCGTTGGCTGCAGTGAGGCGTTTACCCGTTAGGAGTGCGGCATTTGCTGGGTGCGTGAGGTGTTAGCTGGGGTGCAATGAGGCATTTGTATGGGCACAGTGGCTGCGTTTTGAAGGGCACAGTGACAGCGCGCGCGCGCGGCGCGCGCACAGTGAGGTGTTTGCATGGGCGCTGTGAGGCGGTTTGACTGGCGCAGTGAGGGGTTTGATGGGCGCAGTGAGCCGATTGTTGGGCACAGAGGCTGCGTTTGAAGGTCACAGTAGGCTAGAGTTTTGCTGGGATGCAGTAGAAGCGTGTGACGGGCTCTCTGTGAGGGATTTGCCGGGTGACAGTGAAGGCGATTGACGGGCACAGTGAGGCGTTGGCTGGGCGAAGTCAGATGAAGAAGTGATTGGCATTGGATTGGGATAAGTGGCCTGCGTTTAAAGGGCACAGATGGCAGCATTTGCTGGGTGCAGTTAGGTGTTTGATGGGCGCAGTGTGGCGTTTGACAGGCACTTGATGGCGTATTTATGGGCGCAGTGAGGTAGTGATGTGTTTCATTGGCAAAGTGGCTGCGTTGTGGGGGCAGTGAGGCGTTTGCTGGGCGCAGTGTGAGGCGCTTTTGGACAGGCACCAGTGAGGCACAACAAGACACACGCAAGCGACAGCCAAAGGGCAATTGAGGAGTTTTGATGGGGCGGAATGATCGCATGTGGCAGGTTTGAAGGGAACCAGTGGGAGTTTGATGGGCACCAGTGAGGCGTTTGACTGGGCACGGAAGTGGTGCATTTAGTGGCAACAGTGAGGTGTTAGATGAGCGGAGTGGCTGGTTTTGAAGGCACTGTTAGTGTTTTACGGGCACAGTGATGGTTTGCTCGCGCGCGACGCGCTCGTGGCGCATTAGAAGGGCACAGTGAGGCGCTTGATGGCGGAGTAGTGGCAGCGTTTGGTCGGGGCCCAGTGAGGCGATTGACGGGCACAGTGAAGCGTTTGTTGGGCGGAGTGGCTTGCATTAGAGGGCACAGTGAGGCGTTTGATGGGCCGGTTCAAAGTGGCTGCGTTTGAAGGGCAAAGTGACGCGCAGTTCTGACGGGCACCAGGGAGGGAGTTTGAGGGGCGGATGTGGACTGCAATTAGACGGGCACAGTGTGATCGTGTGATGCTGCGGCACGTTGCAGACGTGAGATGATGGGCAGCAAACAGTGTACTGTACGGTTGGACTCAGTGCACATGTCAGTGGGGTGGGTAACAGCCCCACTCTTCCAAAGCTCCGCTTCGGTGCCGCTCTCTCCGCCCCACGATCCGCACCACGCACGCTAGTACCATATTTTCTCAGGGACACTGGACATACACTCAAGATATTGGCACATAATGCGCGATTTCCTCGTTTATTTAGGGTGTTGGGCAAGGGCTTGTTCCTGATTGCTTAAACACCACACTCTCCGCCCACCCGATCAGAAGAGGCTTAATTATATCTCTGTCCCAGCATTGTATTATTCGCATCACCTCAGGTAGATATCAGGATAGAGCATTGTAGCTACAAGTCACCATCGATTGGCAGGATCGAATTATAGGCAACTACATGTCCACCACATTGAAGGATAGAGATTATAGGACAACAATGTCCCAACATAGCAGGATCGATCACCGACTGGTTGCTCTGGATATGGCACTTCAAGTTCCAGCATTGCAGGATCGTATCACCGCAGGTAGTCAGGATAGGCTTATCACGTCCCAGCATTGCTGTGGTTTCATGTTAGTCTCTACAAGTCCCCTAGCATTTGCAGGGATCGATTATAGCCACTACAAGTTCCTGAATTGCATGGATCAGATTCCTGTTGGCCCACTATCCTATTCAAGTACTGCATGGCAGGCTAACGCTTTATAGGGAGGACATACAAGTCCCAAGCATTGCAGGATTGTATTATAGGCACTTACAAGTACCAGCCCATTGCTGGTATTGATTTTAGGCACTACAAAGTCCCAGCANNNNTCATTGGCTGTGACCTTTTGTTTCAGGGCATTTAGTTCCACATGCAGGGAATCCTCCATTTTGCCTGCCCATGACTCAAAGTCTGCTCTAAAAGCAGAGAGGAGGGCTGTGGCTTCAGATCTAATGGGCTCCCCTGGTAGATGATGTGTGCCTGCCTGGGTTTCCCCTGTGTCTGTGTCATATATCGTTACTGACCGCACTGAGGAGGCTGAGGGCTCTCCTCTGGGATCGTGGGGTCCCTCGGTGCTGTCTTCTCTCTGGTTCACTGCTGCTGGAGTGGGAGGAGGGGGCTTGGTCTTCCCCGTGCTGCGGCCGGGCGCCATCTTGTCCTTTGGGGTCCGAGGATCGATCGGCGCCGTTCTCAGCAGGTACCGTTGTATGGTGCCTTGCTGTAGGTCTGTGGGCTCAGCGGGGTGAGAGCTTGCCGCTGCCATGTAGATCGCGGGTGTGCCGTGAGTTTAAAAAGCCTGCCGCTGTCGGGAAGGCACGGAGCTCAGTACTGTGCGTCTTCAGCCATCCATGGTCGGCCACGCCCCCCGAAGGCGTTAAATTTCCATGGGGGTCTTGGAAGTGTGGGCATGGTGGATGTAATCAAGTTGATCACCATATGTGAGTGGTCTGATACGGATCGAGGCCTGTATGACACTTCTGAGATGGATGGGAGCATGGCCGGGTTACTCACTGCAAGATCAATTCTCGACAGCGTGCCATGGGTTTTGGAGAAGCAGGAAAATTGCCTAATCCCCGGGTGTTTCAACCTCCAGATATCCGTCCACCCCACTTCAGTTATCAATCTCTGCAATGGCGACTCCCTCGATGTGGCAGAGACCCCTGCGTTCGGGTGTCTGTCCATACAGGGACTCAGCCAGCAGTTAAAGTCACCCACTATCAATAGCGGCAGATCCGGCCTCCCCTCCAAATAGGTCAGCAGCAGCCGAATCACCGCCACCGAGAATGGTGGGGGTATGTACACACATGCCAAAATACAGTACAATATGCCCACTCGACAATGCAGGAAGACAAACCTGCCCTCTGCATCAATACATACATCAATTTCCTGGAAGTCTATCGAGTTATGTATCATTACACTCACCCCCCGGGAGTAAGAGGTATGAGTGGAATGATATGCCTTTCCCACCCATGCATATCTAAGACAGCATTTCGTATCCTTGGTCAGATGCGTTTCCTGCATGCACAATATCAAAGGGTGGTATTTCTTCAAACAGGAAGAAATCATCATCCTCTTAAGTGGGGATCCAAGACCCCTCACGTTCCAGGATACGACTGGTATTTCAGCCATTGGATATCAACATGTATAATGTCAGTATGGGCCGTATCTTGCATCCGGCACCGGTAGAGGTGTACAGTATGACCAGGGCTAAGGATAAGGGCTGTATATGAAAAAGCCAGACGGCTGGAGCCGGGCCAGGGTAGTCTACTATCAGTTTAGTGCATTCAGCTAGTGCAAGACTGTAAAGTTGCAAAGTACATCTTAGTGGGTACCATGTTCGGTGCAAGCGACAAAAATATGCAAATACAAAAACCCAGGCTGCCAACATGGCATGTTCCTGGGGAAAAACTAAAAACAACAAAAAAGAACCTTTCGGTCGTGTGTTACCCCTCTCCGGGGTGGAAAACATTTCTTCTTGCCTTCTTCACAAGATAGCTCACTGTACGCAGGTCAGTATAATGTCTCCCAGCAGCTTGGTGTAAGGATGGTTCCCGTGAGAGTATGTGAGCCGTCATATGAACAAAGACATCAGAGGCAATGGATAAAATAACAATAGACTCATACCTCTCAGCATTCAGTGGATCGGAAAACGTGTGCATAGATCTCAATGGTTAAAGGGGAACCTCCTCAGCTTCAAAGAAGAATAAGTGAGCAACAAACAGAAACCGGAAAAAGAAAAAAGGGGGGGGGGGGAAGGGGGGTAAAATCCCCCAAGCGGAGAATAATCATCAGTGGAAGTTTCAGCCGGGTCCTCTTCCCTCCTCCTCTCTGTCACGGTGACGAAGGGCCTGCTTGTTTCGGTCCAGCCACATTGCCGCCTCCTGTGCCAGTTCAAAGAAGTGTGACTGTCTGTTTGCTGTGACTCTAAGTTTTGCAGGGTAGAGCATAGCATAGGGCAGCTGCAGAGCTCTCAGACGCCTCTTTACATCCGAGAATTTGGCTCTTGATCTCTGCACCTCGGCCGAGAAGTCAGGGTAAAACGACACTCTGACCCCATTCACCATGATGTTGGCTTTTTCACGGGCATTTCTTAGTACCGCCTCTCTGTCTCTATAGTGCAGAAGTCGGGCAAGGATAGGTCTGGGGGGTGCCCCCGGCTGTGGCGGGCGTCCCGGTGTGCGGTGAGCTCGTTCCACCGTAAAGAAGGGGGAGAAAGCCTCCTTGCCAAATAGCTCAATCAGCCAGGTCTCCACAAAGGCAGTAGTGTCCCTGCCCTCTGTTTTCTCAGGCAGTCCTACTATGCGGACATTGTTGCGTCTTAGGCGGTTCTCAAAATCCTCTGCTCTCTTGGATGTGTCGCTGGCAAGTTGATGGGCCGCATGAGCCTCTCGAGCAACTGGTGGGAGTCTGTCCTCAATCTCACTGACTCTGTTTTCCACAGCCGTTGTGCGCTCCCTAATCTTCTGCATATCTTGCCTTAACAGGGAGACATCCTCTCTCAGGCCCCCAAACTGCTCTTTTAGATTGTTTACAGAGGCTGTGCACACATGTACAGCTCTGAGGATTTCTGCAAGGGATGGTTGCTCTGCTGCCTCATGTTCAGTGTCAGGGGAGGGGAGGGGGGGCTGCACATGCTGGGCTTCAGGATCTGCACCTTTAGCAGTGTGCTGAGTATATTGTGTCACAGTCCCAATGTTAAGCCCATGTTCTGGCCCTGCAGACCCCCCAGCGTCCCTGTCCTGCTGTCCCCCCAGCTTCTGGGTGTAAAATAACATATCCCTCGGGTGTTCCTTACCCTGGGACTTCTGTGAGCTCTTTGCAAGTGGTCCTTTTGGCTTGTCACTGCTCCTCGGTGTGCGCTGTGCCAGGGCCGCGGGTCCGCCATCTTGGATTTCGGAGGGCATTCTTTCCTCCTGTTTTTTAGCTTTCCCTCTAGTGCAGAGGGCCGGTGGGTGGTCCGGGAGGGTGAGGGGGTCGTTATCCCTCAGGAAAGCCGTTTTGTGGCCGCGGATCGCTGCTGGGAGAGGATCAAAAGCTAGGTCCTTGAGTGGAGCTGTGAGTCTCACTGCTGCTCACATGCCGGTCCAGGCCACGCCCCCCCCTTCTCACAACTTTAGACATGATCTTGGCCTTGCGGACATTGGGGTTGAGGTAAGGCCCGTACTTCCCATCATAGTCGCTCCTCTTTAATATGTCCACCATCTCCAACATTTCTCCAAATGACATATTGGAGGCCTTGAATTTCAGGCTCCGGGATCGGGACGTTTCTGCCTCCGGACTTTCCTCGTCCTCCTCCTCGTTGGTGGGATATTTGGGGCGCACCTGCTGTGTCCCCGCCATGTGCTCTCCCCACTGCGCCGTAAAGAGAAGGGGTGGGGAATAGACGAGAAAGATCGTCAGGGGCGGGCGGAGTTTGACGCATGCGCACTGTATATAAAAACGTCACACGCCTGTGTCGTAGCCACGATCTGGGAGACGAGGGGAGAGAAAGCTCACGCACGAGACGATCGCTACAAACAAAGGTAGAATTTGACGTTGGTACATAACTAGCCTAGACTGATTAGAACTTGAGGCTTCTTTATGGAGAAGATTAGGAGAGTTTAGGCTGACATTATTTATATTGTTTTGTGTGGTGTTGTGTCTTGCAGAGGTGATGGAGGCCTTCTACGACGTGAGTTTTCTCCCCCTCTTCATTGATAAATACAGGGAATTTCCCCTCTTATGGCAACCAAAGCACCGTGACTACAGCAACAGACCAAAGAGGTACGCAGCCATGCTGAAACTTGTGGCATTTGTAAAGCCAAACCTGCCCATGGCAACCGTGGCAAACTTAAAAGTAAAAATAAATAACATGAAGAGTACCTATTTGCGGGAGCGCAATAAGGTCCGGAAGTCCCTAGCATCTGGAGCTGCAGCAGCTGATGTCCATGTCCCCACGCTCTGGTACTATGAGAGGCTCCACTTTCTCAAAGACCAGGCTAATGTCAGGAAGTCACTCTCGACTCTTCCTTGCACGCGTCCTTCCGCGTACGCCACCCCTGATGAGGCTTCCGAAGACCAACCTGGGCCTTCCAGTCTGGAAGATGTGCAGGAGCCCAGCTTGTTCCAGGTATAGTAGTTTTGTAACCATTTTGGGGAATAATGAATGATGTTCAGTTAATTCAGGATCCCCAATTGCTTAGTTCCTAACGTGATTGACATATCAACAGACAGTGGTGTTGGAGACATTTTTGGGAAGAGTCTAAACTGCAGGGCTGAGAATTGTATGGTTTTCTATTTGTAAACATTTTGCAACAGTCACTAGATGAGAATTGTGTGTGTTTGATGAACAAATAACTGAAACTATGTCCCTTTTTCATACACAGGAAGACCTCAGCCAGGAGGTGGCTGTGGAAGGTGGCAGTCAGGAGGAGGCAGGGGTTAGTGGCAGCCAACAGGGGGGTAGGCCTAGGAGCCTGACTGTCTCCCAAGTCCCTCCCCTCCGCCTTCCCTACAGAAGGGCGAAAAGCATGGGGGAGGTGGGAGAGTCAGCGCTCCAGCTGATCAAAGATGCTTCAGCCTCCCTATATGCCACACCCACCTACGAGGAGGCCTTTGCCTCCTTGGTTGGCAGTAAAATGACGGGTATGGAGGCGGGGCAACGCAGCATGTGTGAGGATGTCATCCTCAAAATACTAAATGAGGGGATGGCTGGGGAGATGACCCCACTCACACATGTTTGCGAGAGTGACCTTGCTCCGCCTCCTCCTCCTCCTTCTGCCACCCCACCAGCACCAGCACCACGGCGTGGAAGGAAGAGTACAAGGAAGACAAGAGAGTGACGACCTTGATTCAGTCTGGTCTGAGAGAAGATGGAGCCTCTCGTAGGACCAGAGCCTGGGGACCTAGATGGCATCTGCTGCAGTTCCGGATGTTTTGGACTTCAGGACCAGATTGCACTCCCTTATTATTTAGATAGGTACTCCTCAGGCCCCAATTTTCTAAGCGTGAAAAATGATGGTTGCCGTGGGTGTCCAAGGCTTTGCAAATTCCCCAAGTTTCACCATGGCTGCGTTCCTCTTTGGTTTGTTGCTGAGACCTAAATAAATGTTTTTTGGATTTGAAATAAGCATTGACTATTGTGTTTTACTTTTCTACAATGACAGTTTTTCTTTGAGTAGGCAGGTACATTTCACTAATCCTAAAGTAGAATTAACAAGGGGCACCAACAACCAACAAACTCCTAGTAAATTTAAGCAAGAAATACAAATGTTAATAATGTGGTTTTGCTAAGTTGAGACACACAACCCCCCTCCAAAAAAAAAAAAAAAATCTCCTTCAAATATGTATTCCCAAAAAAAAAAAAAAAAAAAGACAAATCATGCTAAAAATATAACAAAGATTCTTTTACGATCTGAGTAAAAATAAACATGTAGTGTATAAATGCTGAAAAGTAATAAAGAACTAAGTTTGTGAGAAGTGCGGGTGAATAGGAGCAGCTAAAACATGTCATTCTTGTTGCATTGTAAAGAAAAAGAGAATGCGCTGCATTAAAGACATTTTAACATTGCAGCGTGACGAATGTGCTGTGTCGATTAGGAAAGGTAGTTTTACCTGACCGAGCGCTTCCGTCACAGAATTTCTTCTGAGCATGCGTAGCACTTTGTCCGTCGGACAACCGTACACACGATCGGATTTGGTGTGATCGGACCGTGTTGTCGGCAAATCTTTCCAGCAGGAGATAAGACTTTGTCCGTCGGACAATCCGACGTACACTGTCCGATGGTGCATACACACGGTCTGATTTTTCAACAACATTGTCCGATCGGACAGAATCCATGAAAAAGTCTGACCGTGTGTATGGGGCTTTAGAGTTAACCCACAATACACCAATGGACAAACAGGACAAAATTACCAAAATAAAGTACACCATGACCCAAGGGAAAGAAATGGCGCCATGACTCCAAGATATGACAATCAAGTAGATAGACACGGCAACTACTACCAACAAACACCCTACCGTGTAGATAGGAGGCCCCAATATAATGATCGGACACCACAAAACGGCTGGAAAAAACCTTATTATGGGAAGAACAATAAGAAACAACATAATGGGAACAACTGGCATAAGCCATCTTACGACCAGAGGGAATATAGAGGACCACCTCATGACCAAAGAGATCAAAGGAAACCAATATATGAAAACCGAGATAACAGAGGACCACCATATGAAAATTATGGTCCACGTGCAAGAAGTCCAGCACAAAACAATGGATATGGCGAAAGGAAAGGACCCCAACAAAGGAATTATTACCAACAAGAACGCAGTCCAATCCCAACCCACAACTACTATGCACCTTTGAGAAACCGGGAAGATGATGATAGAGATGATAGACAATATCCGACCCATTATGGAGGACAGGAACAGAGCCGGTCTTTTTTAGACAGGGACAGGGAGCACCATCCCCCGAGAAACCAAGAAGAACCAAGGGGTCCAAGAAGAAGCCAAGAAAGAAGAGAGGACAACGGGCAGGAAAGAGAGAACAAAAGAAAAAGGGAATAAAGGGAGAAGGCATACTCAATCTCAGTGGACAAACACTGACACCAGAAGAAGTAGGAACCCTTGACAAAGGCCTCAAATATGCCCCAACAAAAAATCTTGATAAATTTGAAACGTATGTGGGTATCCAGAAATTCATTAGGAAATTGAATATCCAGAAATACGTTGCGAGCAACCCTTTTAGACATAAACTCCAGGATCACAAGGATGGTGGAATTTTACACAGTAATCTTAGAAATAAATCTGTTTTTAACCCCCCGGTAAAGGACAATAAATATATTGAAGTTTTAAAAAAAGTGATTTTAGAAGAGATCAAAGATCTCAAAATAAAAAGGAGAGAGGAGCCGAAGTTTATTAAAAATGGAATCAGCAAACTCATTAAAAGAAAGGATCTGGTTATACGCCCGGCAGACAAAGGAGGAGCAATTGTTGTCCTTTCAAAAGAACAATATCACAATGGTATGAAGACCATGCTTGAAGATGAAAACACATATAATATATTACTTGGAAATCCAATTTTTAGATGCAGAAATGCGCTGGAACAAATTGTACACCTTGGAATAAAGAAGGACATACTCAATAAGAAAGAAGCCAGATTTTTAATACCAGACTCATGTCGCACCCCAATCATCTATGCATTACCAAAAGTACATAAGGACAAAAACAACCCACCTTTCAGACCGATAGTTAATGGGATCGATTCTCTAACAGCCAGAGTAGGACAGTATATAGATTTTTTTCTGCAACCAGTAGTCCAACAGACCAAAGCATACCTTAGATCTCCATCTTCTCTCAGACCAGACTGATTCCAGGTCGTCACTCTCAGGTCTTCCTTCCACGCTTCCTTCCACGCTGTGGCTGTCGTGCTGGTGGGGTGGCAGAAGGAGGAGGAGGAGGAGGAGGAGGTGGAGCATGGTAGCTATGGCAAACATGTGTGACTGGGGTCATCTCCCCAGCCCTACCCTTATTTAGGACATGGAGGATGAGCCCCTCACACATGTTGCGTTGCCTCACCTCCATATACCCATAATTTTTGTGACAACCACCGAGCCAAAGGTCTCCTCGTCGGCGGGTGTGGCATGTAGGGAGTCTGAAGCCTCTCTGATCATCCGGAGCGCTGACTGTGCCACATAACCCCCCCTTCTCGCCCTTTTGTACGGAAGGCGGAGGAGAGGGATTTGGGAGTCAGTCAGGCTCCGAGGCCATAGCCCCCTCTTGGCTTGCCACTACCCAGCTGGTGGCTGCCACTAACCCCCCTGCCTCCTCCTGACTGCCACCTTCCACAGCCACCTCCTGGCTGAGGTCTTCCTGTGTATGAAAAAGGGACATAGTTTCAGTTATTTGTTCATCAAACACAAACACAATTCTCATCTAGTGACTGGTGCAAAATGTTTACAAATAGAAAACCATACAATTCTCAGCCCTGCAGTTTAGATTCTGGCCCCAAATGTCTCCCACACCACTGTCAGTTGATATGTCCAAACACGTTAGGAACTAAGCAATTGGCGATCCTGAATTAAGTGAACATCATTCATTATTCCCATAAATGGTAACAAAACTACTATACCTGGAACAAGCTGGGCTCCTCCACCTCTTCCAGACTGGAAGGCCCAGGTTGCTCCTCGGAAGCCTCATCAGGGGTGGGCTGCGCGCAAGGAAGCGTGGAAGGAGGAGTTGAGGTTGGCTCCGTGACATCAGCCTGGTCCTTCAGAAAATGGAGACTCTGATAGTACCAGAGCTTGGGGACATAGACATCTGATTGCTGCAGATGCTGCAGATCTTAGAAGACATTCCCAAAGATGAAGGACCATGGATTCTAGCCACCGCTGACGTATCATCCTTGTATACCATCATACTACATTACCAAGCATGTGAATCTACGAAATGGGGATTAAGAACATATACTAAATTACCGTGCATGCAAAGGAAATTTATCATAAAATGTTTGGATTTTTGCTTGAAGAATAACTATTTCTGGTATAATAAGAAGTACTACCATCAAAGCACAGGAGTCGCGATGGGAGCAAAATTTACTCCAAGTGTAGCAGGACTTTTTATGGCACAATGGGAAGAGAATTATGTTTTTAATGATAAACCAGATGAGCTAGTAACATACAGGCGATATATTGATGATGTGTTCATTCTTTGGAAAGGAGACCCTGTACACCTGAACAATTTCTTGGAGATACTCAACATGAACGACAGAAACATCAAACTATCCTGGGAGATCAGTGATAAGACAGTGACGTTTCTAGATCTGGAGATTATACAAGAAGACGCCATAGTGAGATCACAAACACATTTCAAAAACATAGACCGGAACAGCTACCTTCCCATCACAAGTTGTCACCATAAAAACTGGCTGTTTAATGTGCCAATGGGACAATTTATGCGACTTAGAAGAAATTGTACCAACACCGAAAATTTCCTAGAACAAGCAGAAACCATGGGGTCAAGGTTTACCAATAAAGGATATGATGGTCTGTTTATCAAAAATAAAATAGAAGAAGTGAAAGAAATGGACAGGAGCAGACTAATTCAAGATAAAAATAAAAAAGCAATCGTACCAATAAAAGTCCCGATAATTTTAAACTACAATATACAGCATAGAAAGATTGAAAATATTGTAAAAAAACACTGGCATATACTTTTAGCGGACAAGCAATTGCAGATAACTCTTCCGAGCTACCCAAAATTTATTTATAAAAGAGCACCTACTATCAGAGACAAAGTAGTTAAAAGTATACTGGACCCTCCTAAGAAACCATTCTCCTTTTTTACCGGAAAGGGTTTCTTTCCGTGTAAAAGATCCTATGCGTGTACCAGAACCAAGCGCCCTAATGAAAAGAAATCTGAATTTACATCCACGAGTACAGGAGACACATATGAAATAAAGGACTTCATCTGTTGTAATACAGAAGGCGCGGTGTACGCCCTGGAATGTAGTTGCGGCCTACAATATGTGGGCCGCACTAAAAGCTTACTGAGAATACGCATCAAAGAACATGTCCAAAACATTGTAAAGGGCTATGACAAACATAGTGTGTCGAAACACTTTCTACTACATCACAACAAAGACCCCACTAATTAAAAATTTTGGGGCATAGAACCTTACGTTAAACACTGGAGAGGAGGGCACAAAGTCAGAACCCTGAGTCAAATTGAGTCCAAATGGATCTTTACATTAGACACCTTCTCGCCTAGGGGTAGGAACATAGAATTTGATCTTAATTGCTTTTTAAGTGATTTTTAAAATATTCATCTTTTATATAACCATTTCAAGTAATTGTATGGTTTTATATTCCACCACCTATCCTGGTTTCATCGCACCATCCACCCTTTTATATATTCCCGCTGCTCCCCTTTTTCCTGGCTTTCTATATTTATATGTATTTTTTTATAATATCTAGTGTATATTTTTATATATACTCTATATGATATGTATGGTATATTTTTTTATATATTTATATATTCCCTGTGGGTCTTAGCGTGATATTTGATTTTAATATGGCCTATTATATATATATTTTATATATATTATTTATACCTAATTTTAACTACATCTTTATTTAAACATTTTTATGGAGATGTATTTAAGTATATTCCCGGCTCTTTTAATATGGCCAAACAATGATTTTTAACTTCATACCTATTTTTAACTTTTTTTTTTTTTTTTCTTTACATCTGTGTATTTACAATGTACTAATGTTCGTATGAAAGCCTCATTATGTCCTTCCGAATGTGGCTAGTAATATGTATACAACATTATATTACATCATGTGAATGCCGCTGCAAGACTCATCCACCTTACCAACCATTCAGTGTCCTCCACCCCTCTCTCTGCAAATCCCTCCACTGGCTTCCACTCACCCAACGAATAAAATTCAAAGTACTAACAATAGTTTACAAAGCCATCCATAACTCTGCCCCCAGCTACATCACTAACCTAGTACCAAAATACCAACCAAGCCGCTCTCTTCGGTCCTCCCAAGACCTCCTGCTCTCTAACTCCCTTGTCACCTCGTCCCATGCTCGCCTCCAGGATTTCTGCAGAGCTTCTCCCATCCTTTGGAACTCTCTACCCCAATCTGTCCGACTGTCCCCTAATCTATCCATCTTTAGACGATCCCTGAAAACCTTTCTCTTTAAAGAAGCCTATCCTGCTTCTAACTAACACTGTTTTACTTCCTCCATCAACTCATCCCCCACAGCTATTACCTCTTGTATCAATTGACCCTTTCTTTTTAGATTGTAAGCTCTAACGAGCAGGGCCCTCTGATTCCTCTTGTATCAAATTGTAATGTAATTGTAATGTCTGCCTTTATTTTGTTAAGCGCTGCGCAAACTGTTGGCGCTATATAAATCCTGTATAATAATAATAATAATCATGTAAATTAACTTGCTGCAGTAATTTCCCTCTGGCCCCCATAGATAGTGAGATTTTCGTCCGACCACCGTTACTCACGATGGACGGCAATCACACAGTACATATAACCAACAAAATGGCCGCGCCCATGGCGGGGACATCTCACTTGACCACAAGTTACTAAATAACCAACAAAATGGCCGCGCCCGTGATAGTCGGGAAAATGGCCGCCAATGCAATTTTATATGCAAACTACAGGAAAATGGCCGCCAATTAGCTACATGCATAGAGACTATTTAAACAACAGCAGAATGCCCCCCTAGTATCCCCTGATGAAGTCACATGACGCCACGCGTAGGGACAGGAGAGGCATTTAATACAAACAAGGAAGCAAATGGAACGAGCTTGGCGCTCGTCTAAGATAAGAGAAAATATTTATTGTTATTCTGTGAGTTCTATTGTGAGTACTAGGTACTATATTAAACTGTTTTTATTGAGCAAATTTATTTTAAACATACTACACTATACGGTCCCCCCCCCCCCTCATCTTTTACCTATCACTCCGGCATCTGCCGTGAGCTACAAAGGCTAGATATACCTGGAACCAGGGAGAAGGAACACGCACCTACCCAGGCAGACCACCGTGAGGGAAGGAGAAGAAAGCAGACCCCTTTACATCATTTATATGCGGTTAACCCTTTGCCGCAAGGTAAGGGTCCATTGCTCACTTTAGTGTACCCCACATGAAGAGGAGTGACCCCCCCCACTGCTTGAAACACGCCACTGCACGGATATCACCGTTGACCCAAGGATCACACCACTACCCTCACCTTCTTACCACAAGAAATTATTATATACTTATAAACTATTGAGGATTGACTTATTTATCACGGACTTATATGCATGCAACATAGTCGCAGATGACTATTTTATACGCATCCTGCACTATGCGATTTTAGTCGCATATGACTATGCGATTTTAGTCGCATATGACTATTTTTTACGCATCCTGCATTATGCGATTTTACCTATAGGATATCTGTGTGTGCACTTTGCGTCTGCACCTAGCATTTCGTTATATTTTATATTTCAAACTTTATTCCACTTTGTTTACTGGTAGCCTTATATTTTGCCAGGGATTTTTTCATCTATAGTCATGCTGACTAGTCTCATCCAGCTTATACATTATTTTGTATGCTCGCATACTTTGCACTTTATATTTATTGTTCTACTGTTCACTCCAGTGCAACTTCTCTGCACATACCTCTACTCATCACATATCTCCAATGCGATTATATTTATCGTTTTATCCGTCACTCAATCACTCAGTCGCATTTTTAGCCTGTGCACACTTGCACTAGCACTTTAAGGATTTTATATTTTGTTCACCATCTACTATGCACTTTGGAATTGTTTATGTATAGACACATTTTTACCATATGTTCACTTATATGATTTTATATGTATATCTGATTTTTTTATTACCTGCTTATGGTGTTTTATTAGTAGTTTTATTTAGGTGCTATTAGTTCAATTTACACTCTCGCACCTTAGTACTATTTACAATTCTATTATATATATTTTTACCTGGGTTCACCAATAGCAATTTTTATTAACCTGTATTGGTCACACCATACCCCTTATCTTGTATAGTAAGGGAATTATCTATCTCAACTCGCATTACTTCGACTTAATAGTCGCATCATCAACTATTATTGTCTCATATGATTGCTACACTTAAAGGGTTTACGTCTTTATCCCATTACTGCCACCTTGTGGTTGATTTGGCTACCTCCCTGGGGAACACCCCCACTTTTATATATCTAGTTTGAAAAACTGTCATTCTTACATTTATGCCCCCATTTTCTTCCTCATTAGAAACTGAAGGAAGAACTGCAGAATTTAAAGTGGCGCAGGAAAAAAGTAACAATGAAATTGCTTATGATACTTTTACCTCCTTTTGTATTTATAAACTCCTTGGACCTGAAAAAATACTCATAAGCCAAGATAATTACTCTATCCTTCATATTTACCCTGCAAAGAATGTCAAACATTAATGACATTCTTTTTAATCACACAAACGTGTACTACACATCCATCAGCTGAACAATATTATGGCTTCTATCTGTACCTAAATAACTTAGATGCCTCCTGTTTGCTCTCTACCCAAAACTTTATTACAGTATAAAACTTCACAAAACTGGAATTAAGTTTAATGCAGTTGTTGATCCCGCCAAAATAAAGTGTTGGTAGAGATGGTTGGTTACATTGGCAGACAGTGGCGGCTGGTGAAGTTTTAGGATGGGGGGGCGCAAGACCGCGCCCCTCCACGTTGGCCCCTCCCACTTCTCATAAGCCCCACCCCTTGTAGAATCCACATCATATACTAGGCTGTACATTATACACAGGGCTCTGCACATCATATACCAGGCTACACATTATACACTGGGCTCTGCACATCATATACCAGGCTGCACATTATACACAGGGCTCTGCACATCCTATACCAGGCTGCACATTATACACAGGGCTCTGCACATCATATACCAGGCTGCACATTATACACAGGGCTCTGCACATTATACACATGGCTCTGCACATCATATACCAGGCTGCACATTATATACCAGGCTGCGCATTGCACATATCTGCATTCTGCAACCTGTAAATTAGGGGGTGCTGCCGCCGACGACTAAAAAATCAAGTTCAAAGTTTAAAAGTGGGGGGTTCTGCCGCCGACCACCAAAAGTTTAAACAAGTTTGAAGTTGCAAGCTTCAGCTTACCTGCTGATCCTCTCAGGCGGGACGTTGGACCGAGCAGCCAAGTGCCGCCCATGTCCTAACTGAAAGTGCACCCTATGGACGGGCCGCCACAATATGTAATAGAAGAAGGCAGTTGTGTGACATACAATACAGTATGGAGTAGAAGGAGACAGTTGTGTGGCATACAGTACAGTATGTAATAGAAGGAGGCAGTTGTGTGACATACAATACAGTATGGAGTAGAGGGAGACAGTTGTGTGACATACAATACAGTATGGAGTAGAAGGAGACAGTTGTGTGACATACAGTACAGTATGTAATAGAAGGAGGCAGTCCACACACTCAGGGCTCCTGGTGTGTCACATTGTGATAGCTGGGAGGTACACTGAGCCAGTGCGGAGGAGAGATTGGGGCCAATGTATGTAATGTGGATTTTAAAATCGATGCACAGATATGGGTCTAACAGTGGCAAAGACAAAAATGTCCCTACCTCAGTGGTATCACTAAAAATAAAAAATGGCCTTCCATTCGTGGTGCAATGAAAGGAAAAAAATGCTGCAGTGTCACTTTCAGTTTAACGGGGACTGATTGACAACTATTTCAGTGGGTTTGGGAAGCTGGGCTCTGAAGGTGCATGGAACTAAAAGACTGTAGTGGGGCTCTGAGGTTGGGTTCACACTGGTTTGATGCCAGACATTGCATGTAATTTGCACTGCATTGCTGTGCACATCACATGGGATGTCTGTGCGATGTGAATTCAGCCATACAGTTTGTATGACTGAAATTGCATTGTATTCGCACCAAAATAGTGCAGGGCCCTTTTTTTGGTCCGCACTGGAATTGGATCACATGGGTGCTCACAACTATGCGATCCGATTCCTGGACCATTTGACAGTTCGCACTGCGATCTGCAAACCAATCTGGGGGTGACAGTAACTTAACATTGACACCCCCAGTGATTTGCAGATGTCAGTGTGAATCAGTCTGAGATGCGGGAACCGGCACTGAATTTTTAGGGTTTCCCGCATCTCACCAGTGTGAACCGAGACTGAGGGAGGAAGGGGCCTGAAAGGGCTTGATACCATGTGTGTCTATCATTGCTGGTGTTTGACAGGTGGTGAGGGGGTAATATTACTGCATAATCAGTTTACATGAACAGGTTTGCGAATTAGATGTGGTGCGTATTTGCAGCAAATTTGCACCACTACTAGTGTGAGCTGGCCCCTGGGTGATAACATTAGAATTATAAATAGAAAAAAAAAGTGGAATCAGGGATAAGGAAAGAGTGAAAACATGAAGAGATGGGGTAGTAAGGGCCTGTTCAGCATGTCTGCATTTTATTGCCTCTGGGCTGCATTGCACTGGAAATGGGGCACAAATAAACAATTGTATCCTATATATGCCATTGCATAGTTCCAGAATAGAAAAAGCTAAAAAGTAAGCTGTAATGGAAAGGGTGCCTGTAGCATGTCCAGCACTGAGATCTGGAGGCTACAGTGAGGTTTGCTGTGGGGAGAGCAGAGATCATAAGAAAAACAGAAGAGATAAGGTGAATGAGGAGATAGGCAGGATTGGTGTAAGGAGAGTCTAATTGCAGGATTGTACTGGGAGAAATGGGCAGACAGAGAGAGGGGGGATATAGGAGGTGAAATTATCGGAGGAGCAAAGTGAAAGTAACTTATCTTAAACAAACTCTGGGAAGGAGAGCAAGACGATGCAGTTAACCCATAGCGGCTAGAACAGAGCAGGAGGAGAATAACAGGCACTTCCATCTGCCAGGCAGGACAATCATCTGATGCTCCCAGCGCCCCCTTTTCACACAAATTAACACTGGGCTCAGGGCATGTGTCCTCTCTGCCCACCCCTTGTACCGGCACTGCACTGAGCTGCATGAAGTGTCAGATATGGGGAGAGAGCAGAGCCCAGCCAGCGCAGCAAGTGGATGAATGTCCGCATACTAAAGGGCTGTGTGCTCCGATCCCCTCCTGGCCACCTAAAGTTTTAATAAGTTGCTAAGGGGGGGATGCTGCTGCTGCCGCCGCGATCTTCAGCTTACCTGCTCCATCTTCTCAGGCAGGACGTTGGACTGAGCCGAGTGCCAACGTCACTTCCTGTGCAAGTATATCCACTAGCCCGGCTGGTCCATCGCCCGGCAGGAAGCTGTGGCGCGCTCGATCGTGCCACAGAGTGAGTTTTTGTGGGGCAAATGAGGCGCCTCGTCTGCAATCTCATGATTGCATTGACGTGGTACTTCCCATCTTGCACTGCGTCCGGCGCCGGTGGGGGGGGGGCGGCGCCCGGGCGCCCCCTATGGACGGGCCACCACTGTTGGCAGAAGCATCAGAGGAAACTACAACAGATCCAGTGTTGGTGGACCCAGCCTGCCTCAGCAGAGTTAGCCCAAAAACAGCCTCTTCTGCTTCCAGCATTGGATCACCAGTCACTGCTATCCCCTCTGGCCAGGTGTACATAATAAGGTTCTTTTGCCCTGAAACCGCTCTCTGTATACCCTGTCAGTTTACCATAATAGACTTTTGAAGCCACAGCTGAGCTACATCTAAGGTCTTTGCTGCCCAGAGCCTGGGTTTAAACTCAGTTATGAATTTCTCCTATCTCCAGGCATCAAATGTCCCCTCTAGAGGGATAGCCCAAGTAGTATCCTTGGACCACCTTTAGAGGTTTCATGACCTTTGTCCCAAAGCTAGATTTCATGTACTGTTCAGCCGTCTGACTGTGGGATGCATGGACCTCCCTAGTGCCCATGGCAATTTGAAATGGCTTATCGTCTTACCCCTGCGTCCAGGGAAACCATTGCACCTATTTAGGAGAGCACTGTCTTCTTCTGCGGTGGATCGACGGGCTACAACCACTATATGTGGTCTAGTCCCCCAACTAGAAACCCTCACGAGGCAATATCCCCCCGAATTAGGTCTCTATCCCTCACAGTGTATGCATACACAAGCGTTTTCCATACGCTCATACAGTGCGTTGCCACACTAAAACTACACAGAGCACTTCTGTTTGTTTTCGCTACAGAACAATGTGGCTTCTCTAAAAATAAATAAAAATAAAATGGGGATAGCTTTCTGTTGTCTATTTCAACAGTTGTACGATGCCTCAGTGGTTACATGATCAAACTAATAATAAACTAACAATCTGAGCGTGAACAAAAAATGTACTACTCACTGCGAACAATAAAGTGAATATAAAACAAGTTTTAAAAACCAAAGCCTTTTTCTAGCGCAAGCTATACCATACAAGACTCAGCTAAAGCGATAAAACCCAAAACAAAAAAAAGAAAAATAACACACACTGCTAAAAGTACAAAAGCTCACAATTAAAGCTAGTCTTGTTATCCATTGAAATTCAGTGCAAAGTAGAGATTTCCTTCAAAACCAAATTTCAATACAGAAAACAGCACAACATCTTTAAACTGCTCCTCTCAAGATGGCCGCCAACCATGGCCACATGGCAAACAACAAAAGCCTGGCTACGTCAAAATGGCGCATTTTCCCGCCAAAAAATCTCCCCACAAAACTGACTACACATTTGAAAATGCACACTTAACCATAGACACACAGTTTAGGAACAGTTCCACTGAAAAGTATGTAATGTCGCCGCACGATTGAGAATGCACACTTAGGAACACATGCTAGCCAATGAAACAGTGCCACATTAACCACAATATAACACAGCTCAAACATACCCTCTTTTCTCAAACAAAGTTCAATACTTATTCTGGCATCAGCTTTCACAGAAAAAAACATTTCAGAAATACAAACAGCCATCCTACAAACCGAGACCATCCCACCCACAGTGAATGCTTGCATGGTCTTTTCATCTCAAAACAAAACCTTCCTATTGTCCACAGGGAGCAGCCAACAGTTCCCATTGTATTTGATACAATATATGCCTGGTCACCCCCCCCCCATGCATGGCCGCAAACATGCAGTTACTTACAAACTGCTCAGCCACCCACACATTGCAGGTTGCAACTAATGCAACATCTATACTGACAAATTATACACAATATACAGTTTCCATTTCTCATTCAGTTACTTACACAACTTCATTCTAGGCAGTTAAACACCATACATAACTCATACACTTACAAACACACACTCACACACAGTGGCGTCACTAGGGTTGGTGTCACCCGGTGCCGTAAAACATGGTGTCACCCCCCATACCCCCTATTTTCGAGGTGGCAGCCCAGCGTTGGAGATCGTTGGTGCATGTTGGATCGGTCAGAAAGGCCTACAGACAGTATTAGGGCTAGAGGATAGCAGGTTAGGCAGTTCCTAATTGCTCATTCCCTATGATCACTAATGGATAATGGCCGACAGGCCCACCTCCCAGACCCAGCGAAACAGCGCAGTGATCCCTCCGGCTGAACAATTGCTCACTCTGGGTTGCCCAGGGCGAATCTGGTCAGAAGTGTAGCACGTCTGTACCTTGGCACTGGCTTAGTCTTTCTCTCTCTGGTGGCGCTGGGCAGCGTGGTTCTCTTTCTGATGGTGCTGGGCAGTGTGGTGCTTTCTCTGGTGGCGCTGGGCAGTGTGGCGCTCTCTCTCTGGTGGTGCTGGGCAGTGTGGCGCTCTCTCTGGTGGCGCTGGGCAGTGTGATGCTCTCTCTGGTGGCGCTGGGCTGCGTGGCTCTCTCTGGTGGCGCTGGGCAGTGTGGCACACTCTCTCTGTTGTCGCTGGGCAGTGTGGCACTCTCTCTGGTGGCGCTGGGCAGTGTGGCGCTCTCTCTGGTGGCGCTGGGCTCAGCTACCTTGTTACTGTGGACACAGCACCCCCCCCCCATGAGACCAGCTTGCTCAGGGTGGGTGGATGGGTGGATGTGTCACTCAGCTACTGTGCCAATTATATTTAATATAGTATATCTGTTTCCAGCAGCACCCCCTTCCCCCCTCCCCCCCATCATCATCATCAGACCAGCTCAGGGTGGGGGTGGCTCAGTCAGCTAATATATAGTGAGTGTTGTCTGTCTGATAAAGGGGGCGGGGGGTGCTGCTGGACACAGATATATTGTATTAGATATAATAGGCACAGTAGCTGAGTGAGCTGGTCTGGTGGGGGGATGGGGCGGCTGGACCAGATTTCTCTCTTTTTCTCAGGTCAGCCAGGGCGCCAGACACTGAGAGTCCTCCCACACCAGCTCTCTTTGGTACTGTCAGTACCATGGCAAGCCCCCCCTCACCCTGGGCTCGGGCCGGCGGTGGACACCAGGACCCCCCTCCCCCCGCACCTGTTCCGAATCTGGACGGCAGCTTGAGTCTCTAGAGGAGAGGAGGGCAGCTTCACAGCGTGCAGCCGCCGCGCCGCCCGGGCGGAGATACTGTGTGGTGACGTCATCATCATGTCTGCAGCGAGAGATGTGACAGGATGAAGTTCGCTGGCTCAGTAGGGTAGGGTAGGGTAGGGTAGTAGGGTTGATTCTTTAAGACCTGTGACAAATGCGGCAGCTAACATGTGTCTATATGCTTTGTTCAGCACGCTAAAACCCAAATCAATAAACCCAACTCAGTAAACATTTGTGTTATTCTGTTGTGATATTTTTCAACAGATTTGCCTTTTTCTTGTGTGACCTCTTGTACACATATTGGCTTTAGGCGTTTTGGAGTGGAGATGTGAACCATCTCCATAGAGAATAATTGATTTTTTTTTTCAAGCTTCAAGCCACAAAACACTCAGATGTGAATGGGACCTAAATCACCAAACACTTGAGTGATTCTAGTGCATAGAATTATTAGCAACCTTAAATCACTTCCTCTTTCTTTATCAACCACAATTCATCTGGCATAACGCCCAGAATACATAACTTCCTAGTTATTTATAATAATCTTAAAACTTGTACCTGGTTAAAGATCAACATTTTAAAATACCCAATTATTGTTAATACAGCTTAAATGTCAAAACGTAGGAATCCAAATAATCCGCCCCTATTCAGATACCTCCCACTGCGCACAGGTCAACCTATCTGTCTTGTCTACAGCTGCCACTTTAGCAAAAAGTATGTGAAATGAATTTATACTAAAATCTTATATATACACAAAGATCCAGAATAAATAGTGGCGCTAAATGTATATCACAAAATAATATGTGCATAAATAAATGAAACAACTAAATAATTTCACCACCTAGTGCTCGGTGAAATCGAAATACAATATAATTATAAAAATAGTGCGTGCAGGAAAATAAAAATAGAAAAATGAGTGCACTCAATGATGCAGCAACCAGTCGGACACTAGTCGCCACAAAACATACAGTGATAATGAACAAAACAAAAGTTTGTGTAATATTCCACACAGCTTGTAATAAATTCTTCTTTAATTCTTCCACCACACCACAGTGATCCGTGCTTCCTCTCCCAAAAGAAACGCACTCACCAGATATACTGCCCGCACTCTCGTGACAGGCTACTGCGCTTAGAATCCCACCCAAGGGGATAAGTGGTCACTCCCAAACAGTTGTGCAATTGGATCTCTCCATATGTGAATAAAAAGAAATGCTCCAATAGTGTAAAACCACTTTAAAACTTTTATTCAGAATAAATAAAATCTTCAATTATTTCACTCACATTTTAGAAATGTAAAAGCCAGCAAAAAGTTAATTGCAAACAGCACTGCACTGCACGCTCCACTTCAAAATATCACACTTGTTAAGGCTTGTAGTCCCGGCAGACTTGAGGTGTACACAATGCTGTTTAAATGTATCTCACCCCCTCCTCACTGCCCGCACTCCAAGACCGGGGAATACCGCTCCTCAGTAAGCTTCTAGCGCTGTGTATCACAAAGTTAATTGCCGCTCAGCCACGCCCCCAACATGTTTCGTCATTAGACCGACTTATTCATGGGGTTGGCTGAGCGGCACGACAATCAACTCTTATATACCCTCCCATCCCCATACGGGCATTATTGCGCATGCGCGGCCATTCAATGTCGCGCATGCGCTTGACACTCATTGCGCCTGCGCACCCCTCGTGTCCCCGCTCGTACAAAGCATAACATTTACTTTCGCAGAGCATTTATCATCATTACATTGCATTCAGGCATCGCAATTTCCACAAGTCAAAGCTGATGCCTGAATCTGTGCCCATTTGAGAGACAGTTATCCAAATATCGCTAGGAATGGATCAGTTACAAGCCGCAGTGCAATAATATAGAAACTTCAACATTTGGTCCCGAGTACGTGTAGAATTTACACGCTGCCGAAAGTTCATAAAGACGTAAGGGTACCACCCCCACAACCAATTGTCAATGGAATTGGTTCTGTGACATCAAGGTTAGGGGAATATCTAGATAAGTTTCTCCAGCCGAGTGTCAGAGCAACCAAATCATATTTGAAAGATACATCAGAATTGTTGTTGTTATTACAAGAGGTAAAGTTGAATGAATCCACCACATCCTTTCTAGTAACGGCTGATGTGGCCTCCTTGTATACTGTTATACAACACGAGGATGCGTCGTTAGCCCTAAATTGGGCATTGAGTAGACGTGAAGATATTCCACATACACAAAAACATTTTTTAGGACAAATTCTTGATTTTTGTATGTCGCACAACTATTTTTGGTTTGGGGAACAGTTCTATTCCCAACAGGTTGGCGTGGCAATGGGAGCTAAATATGCTCCAAGCCTCGCCAACCTGTTTATGGCCGAGTGGGAAGATAGACAGATTTTCAATAACCAGTTGCCACAGCTGAGGTTCTATCGAAGATTCATAGATGACCTCCTGTTCATATGGGAGGAATCTAGGGAGTCTGTAACAGAATTTTTGGAGTACCTGAATCGAAATAAGAGTAACCTCAGGTTGGATTATCAGATAAGTGAGGAATCTGTAAACTTCCTTGATGTTACGATAAAAAAGAGCTCAAATATATTGAGCACTAAGGTGTATTTTAAAACAACGGACTGCAATAGTTACTTGTCCATCAGGAGTGGGCATCACCCTGCATGGATAAGGAACATACCCAAGGGCCAAATATTGCGGGTCCGGCGCAACTGTACTGAATTGGAGGATTTTTATACACAAGCGAACATTTAAAAAATAAATTCGTCCAGAAGGGATATGAAGAGTACACCATAGATGGAATAATCAATGAGGTTGCCAAGATACCAAGAACTGAGTGTCTCAAGAAAAAAGAAAAACGTTCAGTATCTAATCAACATCAAGTAGGTTTTATTTCAAGCTTTCATTGCCAGTATAGGGAAATTGAGAATATATATAAAAAATACTGGAACATTTTATGTAGGGACAGACATTTGGGGGAGATTTTACCACAGCAGCCTAAGTTTATTTATAAGAGAGCTCCAAGCTTTGGTGATCAGGTCATTAAAAAGATCTTGGATCCCCCAGGTGAAGGAATGATGAGGATTGACTTTAAAGGATTTTTCTGTTGTAGAAAGTGCATCTGTTGCCGAACAGTGAGGGTACAAAATAGGAGAGTAACAGAGGTAACCAATAGTGAAAATGAAACATTTCCCATTAAAGAATTTATCACTTGTAACTCCTCCTTTGTCGTATACTTAATGTGGTGCCCGTGCGGTTTATTTTATATAGGGAGGACTAAGAGGTTATTACGAGTGCGTATAGCCGAACACCTCACTAATATACGAAAGGGCTTCAGGTTTCATAGTGTGTCCCTACACTTTAAAGAGAAACACCAACAGGATCCCAGTTTATTACAGTTTATTGGGATTGATATAGTACAACCATCATGGAGGGGCTCCAATAGAGTGAGAGACACACAGAGAGAGACCAGGTGGATCTTCCTTGTCAAATGTTTAACCCCGAAGGGGTTAAATATTGAGTTAGACCTGAATTGTTTTATCAATAATTTTTAAACAATAATTTTTAAACATTTTTTACCATACGTGCTTTGTAATATCTGTCATGATAGGATTGATGGAGATCAGGTGCAATGTATAATGTTTATTATCTAGCCTCATCTATTGATCATGGGGTAAGATTAACTATGAATTCTGTGAAGTGATCAATATATGATAGTTATTCCATTCCAGCCATTTGATCTGTTTTTTAAATAATGATTAAATAATGATTACAATTATAATTTTTTAAAAATATATATTTTTTTTAATATATACATATTTTCAATATATATATATTTGTATATGTGATTATTTGCATATATTTTATGTATTTTTGGGTTGATTAATATTGGCAAAAAATTTATGACCAGTTTAGAAATATAAATATACTCATCATACCATACTGAGATCTAATAATGGTACATATTAAGTGATCCAGATGTCATCTATGATAATGATGATAATCAGTGTGGTCAAACACATGAGAGACATAGGGGTTATGTATAAATATGGGGTTATATGTTATGGGAAATGTTGAAGTTTCTATATTATTGCACTGTGGCTTGTAACTGATCCATTCCTAGCGATATTTGGATAACTGTCTCTCAAATGGGCACAGATTCAGGCATCAGCTTGGACTTGTGGAAATTGCGATGCCTGAATGCAATATAATGATGATAAATGCTCTGCGAAAGTAAATGTTATGCTTTGTACGAGCGGGGACACGAGGGGTGCGCAGGCGCAATGAGTGTCAAGCGCATGCGCTACATTGAATGGCCGCGCATGCGCAATAATGTCCATACGGGGATGGGAGGGTATATAAGAGTTGATTGTCGTGCCGCTCAGCCAACCCCATGAATAAGTCGGTCTAATGACGAAACATGTCGGGGCATGGCTGAGCGGAAATTAACTTTGTGATACACAGCGCTAGAAGCTTACTGAGGAGCGGTATTCCCCGGTCTTGGAGTGCGGGCAGTGAGGAGGGGGTGAGATACATTTAAACAGCATTGTGTACACCTTGAGTCCGCCGTGACTACAAGCCTTAACAAGTGTGATATTTTGAAGTGGAGCGTGCAGTGCAGTGCTGTTTGCAATTAACTTTTTGCTGGCTTTTACTTTGCTAAAATGTGAGTGAAATAATTGAAGATTTTATTTGGTCTGAATAAAAGTTTTAAAGTGGTTTTACACTATTGGAGCATTTCTTTTTATTCACATATGGAGAGATCCAATTGCACAACTGTTTGGGAGTGACCACTTATCCCCTTGGGTGGGATTCTAAGCGCAGTAGCCTGTCACGAGAGTGCGGGCAGTATATCTAATACAGCTTAAACACAATAAAAAACATTTGCACAAATATAGCACATTTGCTACATTTGCTGTTAATAGAAAAGGAGCACCTTTTAACTTCAATAATGCAAGGATAGGAAACTACAACTAAAACAGTCATTAAAGTCAGACTCTGGCTGAAATAATCAAGACATCCTATACATAAATTGAAATGCTACTTTGATTGTAATTAGGGTTGAGCAATACAGTTCGGGTCTGTACCGGACTTTTGGGTTTTTGGGTCCTGGACCCGAACCCGAACAATTGACTGTATGTTCGGGTTCATGTCCGGTGTTCCGCGATGTAATGGCGCATTTTTAAAAGCTGCAGGGCAGCCAATCAACATTTATTTAACTGGTGTGCCCTTAGAAGCCATCACAGCCATGACAACTAATGGCATGGCTGTGATTGGCCAGTGCAGCATGTGACCCAGCCTCTATATAAGCTAGAGGCACACAGCACAGCACGTCACTCTGCTTTAGACAGTGTAGGAAAAGGTTCCTGGCTGCTGTTGCTGTGTGGGAGAGAATTACATTATAGGAGTCAGTCCAGATTCATGAAATCTATTCTAATTAGTCAGCAATCTACATAGATTTAGTTATGTGGGTGCAGTGCACAAGCTTTTTACACTGCAGTGAGAGAAAAGATAGACAGTGTAGGGCAAGGTTCCTGTGGCTGCTTTGAGGGAGAGAGAATTATCTAGGAGTCCAGATTCAGAAATCTATTCCAATAACTCAGCGATCTACAGAGATTTACCTGGTTGGGTTGCAGTGCACAGTCTTTTTACACTGCCATTAGCCCAGTGCCAGAGGAAATATAACTTTTATCTGCAAGCTCAGTGCACCAGCACTGCATATGTTACTGTGAGATACACCCTGTACATACTGTGGGTATATTCTGCTCTTCCAAAAACACCCATTTAGGGCAAAAAAAATTGCAGTGTTTTCTGCATATCTGCAGGTGTGACATACCCAATCTATATATTTTTCTTCTATGGTGCTATTCAAATAAAAATTTGTTAGGGCAAAAAATTTTTATAAGTTTTGAGATACATCGTTTACATACTGTGGGTGTATTCTGCTATTGCAAAAACACACATTTAGGGCAAATTTGGAAAATATGAGGAGAACATCAAAGAAGGGACTTGGTCCCGGTCGTAGTGCTGCTGGTGGAGCTCCTGTTGCAGGGAGAGGATGTGGTCGATCTGTGCCAGCTACACGCACTAGTGAAACACCTTCCTCAGGTACGAGTAGGCGACAGAGCCTGCAGCAGTATTTTGGCGCGCCTAATGAAGCTGTACAAATGTCGAGGCCAGGACAAGTACAGGCGATAGTAGATTGGGCTGCTGACAGTGCCTCCGGTTCCTTCACATTGTCTCCCACCCAGTCTCCTGATGAAAGTTCAGAGTTGGCACCTGCAGCCGATGTCCATCAGTCTTTCACCTCACCCCCTTGCAAATCAGCCAAGCAGTCTGAGCCCCAAATCATGCAGCAGTCTCTTCTGCTTTTTGATGACTCTGTTAGCAGGGTTTCCCAGGGCCATCCACCTAGCCCTACCCCAGAAGTGGAAGAGATTATGTGCACCGATGCCCAACCACTTATGTTTCATGATGAGTACATGGGAGGATCATCGCAGCACGTCTCGGATGATGAAGAAACACAGGTGCCAACTTATCACACTCGGCACGTACCTGACAGATGAGTCCAATTGGGCAGGAGGAGGTCTCCCGTACGGATCCGACTGACGGCCCCTGGAGGTGGGTACAGGAGGCACGGCAGTCAGGAAGGGTAAGGGAGCCTGATGTAGGGGTCCGGAAGTTGGTGATGACGGTCCGCTGTTGATGAGGTGAAGTGCAGGTAAGCAGGGTTCACAAATAGTAAGGTAAGGTTCCGGTATGTAGAGTTCACTGACAGCAAGATGAAATAACGGTAGGTAAACTCACGTCACTCAGCGGGTAAGGGATGGTGATGGGATTCCCAATACAGGTGGTGAAACTCACTGTAAGCCGGATATAATACAGGATAAGCAGATACAGGTCCCTTGAGCAGGAGATATAAGAAGTCCAAATCCAAGCAGAAGTCGGCAACGTTCAAACAGCACAGTACAAAGGAGTTGGCAGGAGAATGGTCGGTCAAGCAGAGGTCTGGGGCAGGCGGAAATCTGGATAGTCCAAAGGGTTAAGCCGAGGTCTTTACAGGTAAGCAGGGTATAACACAGGAACAAACAGATCACTGGGAGATCACAGGAACAAGGTAGTGGCTGGTGCAGAGTATCAGGTATACTGAAGATCAGGCAGCACTAGCCAGCAGGTGCTGCTTGATTAAATAGTCTCATTGGCGCCAACAGTCCACACAGGTGTATGTGAATCACAGGGCGCGCACCCCTGGACGCCAGCGCGCGCGCGCACGCAAGCCCGCACTCACGGGAACTCGCACACCACCACGCGTCGGCGCGCGTCTGTGCGCGCCAATCAAACGCCTGGAACCACGATTTTCCTGACAGTGCCCCCTCCTTAAGGGCAGCCTCCGGATGCCCAGTTGTGCCAATTTGGAAGCATGAGAGTCTTTGAAAGTTCGTAGTAATTCACTGGCATGTAAATTTTCCTCAGGCTCCCATGAATTGTCCTCGGGCCCATACCCTTTCCATTTGATAAGGAACTGGATCTGATCACGCCTTTTCCTACAATCTAAGATTGCTTCCACCTCAAATTCCTCTTCGTTGTTGATAATGACAGGTTTGGGGGGACCAGTCCTACGGTCAATAAATGAATTCGGAATCACAGGTTTCAAGAGAGTAACATGGAAAACTGGGTGGATCCTTAGGGAAGTGGGTAGATCAAGTTCATAAGCGACATTGTTAATTTTCCTTTTTACAGGAAAGGGCCCCAAAAATTTTGGACCCAGTTTCCTGGAAGGGCATGCCAACTTCAAATTGATGGTGGACAACCAGACCTGGTTACCGGGTTCTAGGATGAGTTCCCCACGTCTCTTTTCATCAAAGGTTTTTTTGTAAGTTTCCTGGGCTTTGATCATGGTCTCCTGCAGTACTTTATTGTTAGTGGAAAAAAAATCCAAGGTTTTGGATACTGCGGGCACTGAACATTCGGCAATGGGAAGCAGAGGAGCCCAGTCATCTTGAGAGAAGGTAGAAAAACAGCGTAAATATTGTTCTAAGGTTTGATTAGTTCTCTCAGTCTGACCATTTGTCTGTGGATGATATGCCGAGGAGAATGCCAGTTCAATTTCCAAAGATCCACAGAGGGCCTTCCAGAATCTGGAGGTGAACTGGACACCACGATCTGAAACAATATTTCTTGGGATACCATGTAATCTTACCACTTCTTTGATAAATCTTTCACCTCACCCCCTTGCAAATCAGCCAAGCAGCATCTGAGCCCCAAATCATGCAGCAGTCTCTTTCTAGTACTACCCTTAATTCTTCTGGTACTACAATTTTATCTTCATGCCAGAACAGACCGTCCTTAGCGGACATTTTGATGACTCTGTTAGCAGGGTTTCCCAGGGCCATCACCTAGCCCTACCCCAGAAGTGGAAGAGATTATTATGGGCCCGTAGTTGGACAAAACGGTGCGCATCAGCAATGGGAAGCAGAAGGACCCAGTCATCTGACCGATGATGCACTTGGTATTCCATGTAATCTTACCACTTCTTTGATAAATGTCTTGGCTGTTTCCATGGCTGACGGGGGTGCCCTTCATGGGCAGGAAGTGGGCCATCTTTGACAGTCTGTCCACTACGACAAAGATAGAAGAAAACCCTTTCCGATGGGGAAGTTCAACAATAAAGTCTATTGAGACCATACTCCATGGCCTTTCTGGGACTGGTAGAGGTTTTAATAGACCCCCAGGCTCTTGTTCGGCTAGTCTTGTTTCGCGCACAAACATTGCATGACTCAACATATCTACTTTACAATCCCGGGTCAATGTGCCACCCAGAAAGTACGTTGCAGCAGATTGCCCAACCACTTATGTTTCATGATGAGTACATGGGAGGATCATCGCAGCACGTCTCGGATGATGAAGAAACACAGGTGCCAACTTATCACACTCGGCACGTACCTGACAGATGAGTCCAATTGGGCAGGAGGAGGTCTCCCGTACGGATCCGACTGACGGCCCCTGGAGGTGGGTACAGGAGGCACGGCAGTCAGGAAGGATAAGGGAGCCTGATGTAGGGGTCCGGAAGTTGGTGATGACGGTCCGCTGTTGATGAGGTGAAGTGCAGGTAAGCAGGGTTCACAAATAGTATCTAAAGTTGGGGGAACCCCCACTCGAGCCAGTTCATCTTTCAGAGGATCTGATAATCCTTTGCGAAATTGAGGTAAGGTTCCGGTTTGTAGAGTTCACTGACAGCAAGATGAAATAACGGTAGGTAAACTCTCGTCACTCAGCGGGTAAGGGATGGTGATGGGATTCCCAATACAGGTGGTGAAACTCACTGTAAGCCGGATATAATACAGGATAAGCAGATACAGGTCCCTTGAGCAGGAGATATAAGAAGTCCAAATCCAAGCAGAAGTCGGCAACGTTCAAACAGCACAGTACAAAGGAGTTGGCAGGAGAATGGTCGGTCAAGCAGAGGTCTGGGGCAGGCGGAAATCTGGATAGTCCAAAGGGTTAAGCCGAGGTCTTTACAGGTAAGCAGGGTATAACACAGGAACAAACAGATCACTGGGAGATCACAGGAACAAGGTAGTGGCTGGTGCAGAGTATCAGGTATACTGAAGATCAGGCAGCACTAGCCAGCAGGTGCTGCTTGATTAAATAGTCTCATTGGCGCCAACAGTCCACACAGGTGTATGTGAATCACAGGGCGCGCGCCCCCTGGACGCCAGCGCGCGCGCGCACGCAAGCCCGCGCTCACGGGAACTCGCACACCACCACGCGTCGGCGCGCGTCTGTGCGCGCCAATCAAACGCCTGGAACCACGATTTTCCTGACACAACTGCTGTTGCTTTCGCAATTGTGCAGACTGACAAGGAGGGCAGGGGTGAAGACTGGGTGGAAGATGATGTGGAGGACGATGAGGTCCTCGACCCCACATGGAATAAATATCATGCAGGTGACCAGTGTAGTTCGGAGGAAGAGGCAGTGGTCGCACAGAGCCACCAGCACAGCAGAAGAGGGAGCAGGGTACAAAAGCGTAGCGTCCGTCCCCTAGACAGTACGTCTGCTACTGCCCAAAGCAGCAAGGGACCGAGCACACCAAAGCCAGGTCCAAGGAGTGCTCTAGTGTGGCAGTTCTTCAGACAATGTGCTGATGACAAGACACGAGTGGTTTGCACGCTGTGCAATCAGAGCCTGAAGTGAGGCATAAACGTTCTCAACCTGAGCACAACCTGCATGACCAGGCATCTAAGTGCAAAGCATGAGCTGCAGTGGAGTAGACACCTCAAAAACCAAGAAAGCTCTCTGGCTCCTGCTGCTTCCTCTTCTGCTGCAGTCTTGGCCTCTTTATCAACCTCTGTAGTGACAGTGGCACCTGCCAACCCGCAAACAGAGGATCTGCCAGCAACACTACCACCTGGGTCACCAACCATCTCCACAATGTCCCATTGAAGCGTTCAGCTCTCTATCTCCCAAGCACTGGAGCGGAAAAGGAAGTATCCCCCTAGCCACCCGCGATCCCTGGCCCTGAATGCCAGCAATTCAAAATTCCTCGCCTTTGAAATGCTGTCATTCCGTCTGGTGGAGACGCAGAGTTTTAAAAGCCTGATGGCATTGGCTGTCCCACAGTACGTCGTGCCCAGCCGCCACTACTTTTCCAGGCGAGCCATCCCTTTCCTGCACAACCAAGTGGGGGACAAAATCAGGTGTGCACTGCACAACGCCATCTGTGGCAAGGTCCACCTAACTACGGATGCGTGGACCAGTAAGCACGGTCAGGGACATTATATCTCCCTAACAGCACACTGGGTAAATGCAGTGGCGGCTGGGCCTGAGGCAGATAGCAGTTTGGCACATGTCCTTCCACCACCGAGGATTGCAGGGCACTTCAGTTTGCCTCCTGTTGCTAACTCCTCCTACTCCGCTTTCTCATCCTCTACCGCCTCCTCATCCAGTCAGCATAACACCTTCACCACCAACTTCAGCACAGCCAGGGGTAAATGACAGCAGGCAGTTTTAAAACTTTCCTATTTGGGGGAAAAACCCCACACCGCGCAGGAGTTGTGGAGGGACATGGAACAACAGACCGATGAGTGGTTGGTGGCAGTGAGCCTCAAGCCCGGCCTGGTGGTGTGCGATAATGGGCGAAACCTCGTAGCAGCTCTGGGCCTAGCCGGTTTGACGCACATCCCTTGCCTGGTGCATGTGCTGAACTTGGTGGTCCAGAGGTTCCTTAAAAATTACCCCGATATGCCAGAGCTGCTGCAGAAAGTGCGGGCTGTCTGTGCGCACTTTTGGCGTTCTCACCCTGCTGCTGCTCGCCTGTCAGCGCTGCAGCGTAACTTCAGTCTTCCCGCCTCATATGTGACGTGCCCACAAGGTGGAACTCCACCTTGCACATGCTGGCCAGACTGTGCGAGCAGCAGCAGGCGATAGTGGAGCTTCAGCTGCAGCATGCACGCGTGAGTCGCTCTGCGGAACAGCACCACTTCACCACCAATAACTGGGCCTCCATGCGAGACCTGTGTGCCTTGTTTCGCTGTTTCGAGTACTCCACCAACATGGCCAGTGCAGATGACGCCGTTCTCAGCGTTACTATCCCAGTTCTATGCCTCCTTGAAAAAACGCTTCAGGCGATGATGGAAGAGGATGTGGCACAGGAGGAGGAGGAGGAGGAGGAACCAGGATCATTTCCAAGGCTTTCAGGGCAGTTATTCACAAGGGGCTATGAGGGTGGGTTCCTGCACCAACAAACGCCAGGTACACAATTGTCCTGCAGCAAGGGCACAGTTCTGGAGGATGACGAGGTGGAGGATGAGGAGGAGATGGAGGACGAGGAACCATGTTCACAGCAGGGTGGCACCCAGACCAGCTCATGGCCATCACTGGTGTGTGGCTGGGGGGATACAGAGGACACAGACGATATACCTCCCACAGAGGACAGCTTTTGGGCAGCCTGGCACACATGAGCGATTACATGCTGCAGTGTCTCTGCAACGACCGCCGAGTTGCCCACATTTTAACTGGTGCTGATTACTGGGTGGCCACCCTGCTGGATCCCCATTACAAGGACAACGTACCGTCCTTAATTACCTCACTGGAGCGTGATCCTAAGATGCGCGAGTACAAGTGCACGCTGGTAGACACGCTGCTGGTGGCATTCCCACCTGACAGCGTGGGTAAGGTGGAAGCACAAGGTGAAGGCAGAGGAGGAGGAAGAGGTCGCCAATGCAGCCGGGGCACCGCCAGCACCTCAGAAGGCAGGGTTAGCATGGCCTAAATGTGGAAAAGCTTTGTCAGCACGCCACAACAACCAGCACCACCAGCTGAGATGGAACGTCTTAGCAGGAGGCAGCATTTCACCAACATGGTGGAGCAGTATGTGTGCACACGCCTACACGTACTGAATGAGGGGTCTGCCCCCTTCAACTTCTGGGTCTCCAAATTGGGCACATGGCCTGAGCTTGCCCTTTAAGCCTTGGAGGTGCTGGCCTGCCCTGCAGCCAGTGTATTATCTGAATGTGTATTTAGCACGGCAGGGGGCGTTATCATAGACAAGCGCAGCCGCCTGTCCAGAGCCAGTGTGGACAAGCTCACATTCATTAAAATGAACCAGGCATGGATCCCACAGGACTTGTCCTTACCTTGTGCAGAATAGACATGTATACCGGTGTTCTACCAAAAACTGTCCAGCCATCGGATAGTGTCCCATAAAAGAACATATATATAGATGGCGCTGTTGCTCAATAATCAATATTTTAAACTTTCCTTATATCAAATAGTGATTTGCATGGCTATCATAATATGAGAGATAGAGTCCATAGTCTGTATACTATATTATAAAAATGGAAACAAAACCTTTTTTCTGTTGTATGCAAGCAAGTTAACAGTCCAGGGCAGCCTTCAAAACGGGGAGTCGAGAGCAAACTCCAAAATACATGAAAAACAAAACACAGAAAAAAGGCGCCACCAGGTTAAAATTATTAGCATTTAATTCACAGAGACAAGGTGCATATATCCACTTACATATGGTAAAAAGGTAATTCAGCACAAAGAAGTCCTCTGGAGCGTCATTGATGCACTGCGTCTACCTGTTATATCCTTCAAGTAGATAAACCAAATCTCCGAAGATGAACGGCGCCTGCGCTGTGAGTGCAGGTTCAAGCCCCACCATCAAAGTGGACATACGGTAGCACATAGTAACAGGGCTTCACTCGCCACGCTTTGGGCACAGCCTCACTTCGCTCGGCTTGAACCTCGGATGGTGTGGCTTGAACCTGGACTCACAGGCGACGTTCGTCTTTGGAGATTTTCAAAATCCCCTTGTCCTACGTACTGAGCAAGCACAGTACAAGGTGGACACTATCCGACGGGGGACAGAATTTGACACATCACCGGCCTTACCCAGCCATTGTTGTATTTTTGAACCAGTGTTGGCTACCTCATCCTCCTCCACCGCCGCTTCCACCTACACAGCCACATCCACCGCCACCGCAACCTCCTACTTCATATGGATCTCGTCTTCCTAGGTCAAGATTATAATTTTAAATTTTTTTAATTTCAAAGTATTTTATTTTCCCACTAGCTTATCCATTAAATTTAATAATTTTTTCCAGAAAGGGCGTATTCTGGGGCATTCCCACCATATGTGTGGCATTGCGCCGTTCAGTTTCTGAGGTTCTTAATGACTTCCTGTACCTCTCCTGCTGAGAAGGGGGCCTCCAGCATATTCTTTTTTTATTGCAGTCCTTTAGCCCTTTCCATTACTTTTTTAGAGCCATTTTAGTCCTCAAAAGTTCAGGTCCCCATTGACTTCAATGGGGTTCGGGTTCGGTGTCAAGTTCGGTCCCGAACTCAAACTTTTTTCCCAAACCCGTCGAACCCGAACATCCAGGTGTCCGCTCAACTCTATTTGTAATATGTCCCGGAGGACATAGCACGGCGTGGGAGTTGATACCTAGAACAGAGGGGCGGTAGACGAAGGGCAGTGTCTACTTCCTGGGGACCAGACGCCATTATAGGGCGATGGCTACTTAGCTTCCTCTTTTATGGCTTTCTATACACATATACAATACAGCCATTTTTATTATTTTGATTAATTTCATGTTCTGTCCAGCCTTCCTCATGAATAGCTTTTGCAACTTTGAGCCAAGCATCCGCTGCCCGTATCAGCCCGTGATCCAGCAACAGACCCTTTTTATGTTTTAAGATATCGCGCCATTTGCCTGCCTGTAATCTCCCACCCAAATACATATCAACCCCACACACTTTTGCATATTTCTTTGCCTTCTTCACAGCGTCCTCACCTTCTCATTCTAACACCAAGTCACAAGCTAGACTCCCTTCCTTGGGTCTTTCTAACTTCTGCCCCATCATTAGCTATTGAAGGATTTATGTGTCCGGGCTCAGGTTTGTATGACGGTTTTATGAAGCTGTCCTGGACTCAAAGGGTCTGACAATCTTCTGACTGCCACCTGTCCTTGTTCGGACCACTTTCCAATATATATCACTACCTTGCTACGTTCTGTCTTGATGACTGGGATGTTTATGTGTCATCTGCTCAGGATTCTTAGACGGGTCACGAGGCTGTCCTGGACTCAGGGGTCCGACAATTCCTCTATCCCTCACCTGGTACCGGTTCAGATTATATCACAGTCTCAAGTTAATGAGGACAAGACAAATAGAGAGAGGGTAAGAGAGAGAATCACAGCCCTGTCCACCCGAGGTGGCCAAAGGTAAAGGAGCCGAGTAATATGTGACCCCTTATTACTCTCAACAAGACATTTAACAAACAGATAAGGAGTACACCAGTTAATATTCAATGCACCACTTCAAATGTTATTCACATTTCCAAGAACCATACCCAAATTCCTCACTCTATCTTTTTCTTCCTCTTCCAGTCCTTATGGTTGTTCATATTGCAAGGGGCACCTCTCTGCTTCTTGTCCTGCTATCCTGGCTTCAGCCTTGATGAGTTTCAATGATATGCCAGGAACGAGTTTGACTGGGTAATGCACATTTAATCTGAACACCAATATAAGTCTAGCCTCCAGGAATAGGGGTTTATAACCAAGAGACTCACTACCATATCCTGGCTTTTTTTACTCTGGTCAGACCCCAGCCTTCTTCATTCATGCTAAACAACAATCCAAACACACTTAGGACATGACATTACCACCAACAACAAGATGTGACCAACAACAAGCAACAAGATGTGTGACAGCCGTAGAGAAATACAGGATTGTTCAGATCTCACGGAATCCCCACACCACCGCTGGGCGTATTCCTGATGCCCCCTTCTGGTTCTCCCATGCTTCCTTGCACTCGTGCTTTACTGCACAATATATTTCCCAGGAGAAGTTTAACCACGTCCTGACACCTCCTCCTTCTAACTTCACTTTCTATAGCCTGTGGTGACTTGCCAACCTCAAGTTTAACTGTTATGCCACAAGGGGCCCAGAACTAATAGGGACTATGCCTTCCACTGACACTAACAATGGGGTACTTACTCCTCCCACTGACACCAATGCTTGCTCACTATTCTTATCACTGACACCAATAATAGGGACTAGTCTTTCCACTGACACCAATAATAGGGACTATTCCTTCCACTGACACCAATGTTGGCCGGCTCACTAATCTTTCCAATCAAACCAACAACAGGATATAGTATCTGTTGGATTCAATATGAACTCATGTAATATTTGTGGGATCCATACATTGACAGTGTCCCAGAGAACAGGATGCCCTCCCCCGGTTGGAATGTACCCAGTTATACCTCCTCTATTTTCATCAGACTAAAAGCTCCACTCTATCTATGAGAGCTACTCTGCATGACAATGCTGACTCTGATCTGTCTTTGAGAATCAAAGACTAACCTAACTGAAAGAGATAATGGAGGTGGGGCACCGGAGATCAAACCCCAAGATTAGACACCAGTCGGATCAAGTGCAATTCATGGTCAGGCAGGCTGGGTCTGGTACACGGGCAGGCAGGTGAGAGGGAGCAGGCAGAAGCAGGGTCAACAAGCCAGGATCAGCGTTCAGAGGTCAGCAAGAGCAGAGTCAGACGAGCCGGGATCAGGATTGGGGAAGGCAGCAGAGTCAGGAAGCCGGGTCAGTAGATCAGTATAGCAAATGATATATTAGAGTCCGTGTTGGCGGAGGCGGAGAAGAACTCGGCCCACATGCCCCCGGTGCTGCTCCAGAGACACTGTGATTCGTCCACAAGAAAAAGTTGGGCAGGCAATGGGATGCGGTGTGGGTGAGGTTTGTTTGTCAAAAGGGAATGTTTCACACACAACTGCCTCTTTCTCCATCAAGAGGTCCAGCTACTAGGACGTGCTAAGTATATTATTTGTATTGTATTTTGACTGTATGCTATGTCATCTTATAACTCCTTTTAATACATGTTAGCTTTCCTATTTCCTTGGGAAATAAATGAGATTTGATTAATCTTAAACGGTGTGTTTAGTTCCATAGCTAACTTTATATTATGGTGATATTAACAGTAGCATGCAGTCAGAGTTTTAATAGACTAACTAATCTACAGGGACTAGACAAAGTAATACATACACAGATATATAGTAAGTAATAGTATATCGCTTTCTACATTTGACACCCAAGATAAAGGCGTGTAGAATATCGTTTTTTTTCCTGCATAGAATTCACAAACCCTAATGTATTTTTGTTTTGAGTCCCAGTAAGCACAAATCCTCAAAGACACCCAGAACTGGAAATCGTCTCTAGTGTGAACAAGATTGGCGCTGGCTCGCAAATTCTGAAACCACGCTTGGATGGTCATGAAAATTCTGTGAAATATCTCATCAGTGAAACGGACGCGTAGAACCTGGTGAGAACTGTGGCTGATATATGTATGTACGTTAAATGTTTTGTCCTTTAGGCCTGTAACCAGTCAACGAGACTGGCGAGTTAGGGATTGATCATCCCTGGTTATATGCCTGCAGATTGACAGGATAAACCACACAGCACTGAGTAAAAAGTGGGAATATAAATATTTATTTTAATTTTTATATATTGTTTTATTTAGTTTATATTTAGTTTTCCCCACATGAGTGTGAAATAGCTCTCTGTTCCAATAGGAGTTCAATGTGGCCTGCAATTTAAGAGAGGAGAGCATTGATTAAGAGTGTGTTCCCTGGAAGAAATTTGTATTTAAACGGATTTGTATTTTTTTTTCTTGTGGGACTACAGGTGAAAAACTAGACTTTGAACAGCTGTTATCTGAGTCTCTGTGTTTGTGTATCTGTTTGTTCATCTGTGTGTATTGTCTAAGCAACTGTTCAGTGTAGCTAATTGCAGAATAGCATGTCAATGGATATCCTTAAAGAGTTTCTTGGAAAAAATGCTTGTATTCAATTCAATAGTATAGAAAAGAATGCGTTAACACACCAATTCAATGATTTGTTGAAACAATGCAATACTCATAATGATGCCATAAAGTATAAAGAATCTTAAAAAAGGGTCAAGAAACAGAGAATAGCCAATTCGGTATGCATGTTGCTGAGAATGAAAGAAATTGCGGAACAGAAAGAGTTGGAGTGGTATAAAGATAGAACAGAATTAATAGGACAGATAGAAAATGTGAGTAAAGATATTTCAGCTATAGCTGTGAATGCGGACGCAAATGTTTGTGAGTGTGATGACATGAGGGATGAGATTGAGCAATTGGTGACTGAGAATGGTTTGTTGGAACAGGGATTGGATGAATGGAAGGAAACATGTATGTTGAGAGAACAATCTATCGCATCGTTAGAAAATAAAGAGGCTAGGAATGAAAATGCGATAGAAAAACTTAAGACAGAGTTACAGGAATGTAAAATTCAGCTAGCCCAAAAACGATAATACCATTGTGTCTTTGAGAGCACGGGCAATGGAGAACGTGCACAGCCATTGCTGTGCTAACAAGGATACGCATTCCGTTGTGACACAGGAGCAAAGAGAAAGGATGCCTATCGAACAGCAACCAGTATGTTCGGCTGACAATCCTGAAGATTCCCCAAATCAAAGTTCTTCTCTCTTCACTCCTGTGCTACAAAGGACTGGGTAAGGATTAGGAATCATAAAAAGGGAGGGTAGCACCCAAACCACAACACTCTCCATACAAGATCGCACAAATCTGTGCTAGATTTTGGGAAAGTTTGACACTAGCGCTTCACCCATTAGTCTCTTGAACAGGCTGGAAGCTGTAGTGACACAGTACATTTTGAACAATAGGGATGCATGCGCATTCCTCCGCGCATGGCTTCCATTGCAACTGTGTGAAAAACTGCAACCACCAGTCGGGAATCATAGAGGTCTATTTCCCGAGTTAAACTCAAATTGGGGGAACTCGTCAGATAGAATGAGGGAAATGCAGCGCATAATGGGAGGAAGAGATACTAGGGGTTCAGACGCCCTAGAAAATACCAAATTTAGGAGGGGAATTTATCCAATACTCTTTTGCAGTGAATACTTCTCCATTTATAAAGCCACATACAATTGTCCTGATATGTTCCCTGATGACAGTAGTTTTCTGTGTCCTATGGCTAATAAGTGCATATGTATTGATTACCATACCAGAATTGCACTGAGGAACGCCACTTCGTACCAGACCTTTATAAACATATTAAGGGACTGGGTTCGGGAGACAGATCAAGACAATAGGCCCCACAAAAGAGTTGCGGAGATAGTTAAAAGCGAAGGTAGAGTGAGATTTACAGGCAGGTGTTATAGATGTGGGAATACAGGCCATGTAATCAAGGACTGTAAATTGCCTAGGAGGAGCATGGGTGAGAAAAAGCCTTGGCATAAGAAGGAACAGCGAAAACCTCGACCAGATAAGGTGGCAACGGAGCCGAACGAGGCACCTGATGCTACAATATATGGTCCTCTTTTGAGGGAGTTACAAAGGATAGGAAAAGGATTTAAAGAAAACCACGAGGAATATAAAATCCCTCCCCCAACCAATCCTTATTTTAAACCATAGGGATGTCAGGCCCCGATGTTGTCCCTAGTATGTCAACTGGAGAGGGACAAAAGTGGCAGACCACGTATCCGAGGGCGATAGGGGGCCATCGCACCAATGTACTTTTGTATACGGGAGCGGCTGTCAGCATATGAATATTGAACTTCAAAAGGATCCTGCTGGGAGACATATTTTCCTTAGAGGATTCGGGGGACAACTAGTACCTTCTGAGCAGTCAATACCTGTGAACATAGAAAGAAAGAGGTTATGTGTGGAACACAGTTTGTTTCTTTCCCCAACGCACGAGGGCACTATTTTGGGTTTTGATGTCATGGGGGCACATGGACTGATTCTCGATCTATGTAATTGGGTACTGTGGAAAGTGTCTAGATACAAAGGCAAGGCGCACATGGTCATGGACAGCTGTGAGGTTGCATCAGTTAAAACAGATGAAATCCTTGACCCGCAGGCAATACTTAAAACAGAGGACCAAATATTGGCTAAAATCTTGTGGCAACATAACAAAGTGTGGGCAACGTCTAAAGCGCAATGTGGTAGAGTTTCAAACATGATTGTTAAAATTGAGGTCCCTGATCCGCCACATCAGCGTCAGTACAAAATTCTGCCCGAATCTATCCCATACATAGAGAGCACAGTGAGGAATTTGTTGGCACAAAATGTAGTTAAAGAGTGCCAATCTAAAACAAATGCAACCCTCTGGCCAGTGAAGAAGGAGGGGGGGGGGGTGGAGGCCCACTGTAGATTTACGTGCGCTAAACAGATGCACCCCATCTATTACAAATGTAGTTGCTAAAATGCCAGACATGATGACAGCACTGAAGCCTTCAGCAAAGGTGTACTCATCAATTGACATATCAAATGGCTATTTTTCAATTCCCGTACATGAGGATAGCCAATACAAGCTAGCCTTTACATTTCAGGGAAAGCAGTATGCATTCTGTCGATTGGCTCAGGGGTTCAAATCCAGCTCTACATACTTCCACATCTGTATGGTGGACATTCTGAAGACATTTTCTGAGCCAGAATGCATCATTCAGTATGTGGACGACATCTTGCTTCAAACAGAGACAAAAGAGCAGCATTATGCTCTGCTGGAGGAACTCCTGCCACTAATTGAGAATTCAGGTCTGAAATTAAACCCCAAAAAGGCATAACTGATGAAGGATTCAGTATGTTTCTTGGGTGTGATAGTTTCACAGGGGGGAAGGACTCCAGACCCAAACAAATGTGAAACTATCAGGAAATTACCAAGACCAATTACTAAAACTGCGCTAAGACAATTCCTGGGAATGGTCGGTTTCTGCAGGGACTTCATTGAAGGCTTTGCGGAATAGGCAAGACCCCTGTATGACTTTCTAAAAGGAGACAAGTAGGAAACAGACCCCTTAGACTGGTTGGGAGAGCATGAACAAGCTTTCACCAAGCTAAAGGTGAGTCTGATGCAGGCCCCGGCCTTGAGCAATCCAAATGCCGATTTGCCTTTTGCACTACAAGTGTATGCCTCTGCAGTAGCAATAACAGCAGTTTTGCTGCAGGAGAGGCAGGTCAAATGGGTACCTGTGGGATACTGGTCCAGGGTACTAAGCCCGGTAGAGAGGGGATTTGATGAATGTGTCAGGAACCTTTTGGCAGCGCACTGGGCGGTTCTCGCCACAGAGCATGTTGTGGGGTTTGGTAAAATCGTTCTGCAGACACCCCATTCTCCAATTAAAATTCTTTTGGAACATACCCTCAGTGGAGTATCCTCCCAAAAGGTAGCCAGATGGCTAGTGGATTTAACACCCAGGAATCTGGCTGTGACCCACAATGCCACCTACACTCTCCCACAATTGATGCAATATGAGGGGAAGCAGCATGTACTGTGGGGAAGTACACCGGCCCAGAACACAGGAGGTATTCAGAATAGCATCAGGTAATGGAGACCTTAAAATCTGGGTGGATGGATCAAGGTACTGGGATGAAGGAAGTTTTCACACAGGGTATGCCCTGTGGTGCCCCCGGACCAATGAGAAAATCATGACCAAATGCCCTCAAAGCTTTTCTGCCCAAACAGCTGAACTGGAGGCAGTGAGAAAGGCCATCACGCACTTAAGTTCAGGTCCCATAACCATATTCTCTGACAGTGCCTATGTAACAAGGTCTCTGACTGAATACATGCCTTTGTGGCAGTCAAGGGGCTTCAGTGATGCATCTGGGAAGGACTTGGTACATAGTGCGATGCTAAGAGATATATGGGAAAGAGCAAGTGTGGAACCTCAGAGAGTGGCTATCATTAAGGTGAGAGCGCACCAAAGAGGTGGAGAGGAGGTTACTGTGGGCAACAACAAGGCAGATGAGCTGGCAAAGGAGGCAGCCCTGATAGGGGTCAAGGGGACACCCTATGGTACTGAAGGGAGGCAGGCCTTGGAGGAACTTAATTTTGAGAAGCAGGAGGTGAAAGCAGGTTCACATGAACACCTGCCGGTGCTAAGGATGCCTACCCCATGTTTAGCAGTTGAACAAAATAAGGATGAGGCCTTGAGCTCAATCAAAAAGCAGCTTAGAACAAAAGTGGCAGATGCTCCCCAAAATTATGTATTAGAAGACGATCTACTGTTAAAAGAAACTTCAGAAGGACGAAGGTTTGTAGTGCCCTCCCAGCATCAAAATGATTTAGCACTTGAAAATCACAGGTTAACAGGCCACATGCGTGTTCAGGGTACCTTGAAGTTTGTGCAAGCTAGATACTGGTGGGAGACAACGAGAAACACAATCTCACAGGTAGTGCAGGAATGTTTAATATGTGCAAAAATGAACTCTAGGCCAAAGGGACAGAAGCCAGTATTAGCAAGGGTACCGGTAGCCAATGGACCCTGGGAAAACCTACAGATTGACTTTGTTGTTCCGTTACAAAGTGCCCCTGGAGGATACAGGTATCTACTCGTAGTGGTGGACATCTTTTCAAAATGGGTGGAGGCTCTGTCCCTAAGAAAGGAGTCTGCTACTGCCACGGCTAGAGCTTTGTGGACCGAAGTCTTTTCAAGATGGGAGTTCCCCAAAGTCCTGGAATCCGATAGGGGGACTCACTTTACCGGCAGGGTCATGAAAAATATTTGTGAGCTGCTGGGAGTAGAACAGAGATTCCATGTACCATACCATCCACAATCGGCGGGGATGGTTGAGAGGATGAATCGAACACTGAAAGAGAGGCTTAAAAAGATGGTACTGCAATCAGGAAAGAACTGGCTGATTCATCTGCCTTCAACCCTGATGGCCGTACTAGGATCTACAGCGAAAGGTACATCATTAACCCCATATCAGTTAATGACGGGGAGGATGATGAACCTCAGCCATCCAGCAGACCCAATACTTAGTACCCCCTTGAGAGAGAGTGCTGAAAGGGACCGATTTCTGGTCCAGCTGCAAGAACAGGTACAGGGGTATTTGCAATTTGCTGCAAGTAACATGGCACCTAAAGAGAAGGAGCAGCCTGAAAGGCCTCCCATTAGCTTGAAGATTGGAGACAGGGTTATGGCAAAGAACTTTGTTTCCAAGTCTTCTTGGGACGCAAACTGGACCGGACCGTTCACAGTCACTATGACCCTTAGTGATCAGGTGGTCAAAGAAAAGTGGCTCATGCATAACAAGGGTGTAAAAGGCATGAAAAAAAGGGAGATAGAGAAATGGGTTCATGCTGATCAATGTAAAAGGTATTGCTGATTAGAATTGATTCCGCTCTTGTTTTAATTTTCCACAGTCCTAGTGGAGTAAAGATTGGCAGTCTCTGGAGAATGGATGGAAGGATCATAATTATCTAGTTGGCGATCCATCTGAGCCATGCAACATCTCAAATTGATTCAGACGGATATTCAGGGGATGATGTGGAAAGGGAAAATCCTGAGGAAAACCATGCATCCACTTCAATTGTATCATCAATGTTGGACTTGTTAGGCCAGAAGGGGATGCAGGGGGGAGATGAAAGAAGGAGAAAGGTCAGGATTTTATCAGAGAATCCTAAATTACCGGACATGTACCAATGGGGTCACCATGGCAATTTGCAATACAACGTTTTTTTTGCTTTTGGACGATTTCATCCTAACTCAACATCTCAAGGACGTGCGTATAAACAAAACTTGCAAAATATCATACCCAAATCTCTCCAGCCTTTTGTAGATGTAACTATATTTATGAATGAAGCGGGTTATTGGTTAGAAAAAAATCCCAATCTATCCAAACCTTGGGAAGCAAGGGACGTAGGATATGGGGTTTTTGGTGAAGAATTGAAAGAAGGGAAGTATGTTTTTATGTGTGGCATATATTGGCGTGACCAAAGTAATAGGGTGCAGAGACCCAGGAGGCTGACCGGCATAGTAAGGTGTCTGTTGGCCAAACTAGGGAGCTCCAGATGACACATCAACGGGGTGAAAATTTCATTGTGTGGGCAGTATCTTGGTCCTATCAGTCCTACAGAGAAGCTCTTGGTTACTGGACATGTGGGACATGTGGGACACCAGAAATGGACATGGGGGAGATACGCCTGGTTGATGTCTCACTGGAGAGGTTAAAACCCTGCATAGGTGATGCCAGTGGCTACACACAGGGACATACTCCATAGGGAAGGCCATTGTAAACAAACCTGCCTAATCCCGACCCGTTATTGGAGGTTGGGAGCGGGATACGCAATTTGAGGGGTCCTATGTGTGTATATATATATATATATATATATATATATATTATGGTAGTGGGTTGATTTATGTTATGGTGCAGTGTGATAAAGGTGTATTTTAGGCTAGTAACATGGGCAAAAGGCCCTCCTCGAGACTCTGTGTTTTAAAGCTGGTTGATATGTTACTCTGAATGTGTGCTGGTTAATGGTGAGTGAATGGGCACCCCTTGCCTGTACTGCATCCCGTCCTGAAGATACCGGAAAGGAGAATATACAGAAGGGTGACATGGAAGCTGTCGCTGAAGAATGATGGTGGTGTGTCACTCAGTGGCAAAGCGGCACGTGTTGGGAAGCACAACACGGTAAGACCATTATGGACTGTTCTATAGGAGCTGTTGCTGCACATGTTAAAAACCACAACACGTTAAGAAAGTTAAGGACTCTTCTATGGGTACTGGTTTGAAAACGCATGTCGGGGAGAAAACAGTTATGGACTGTTCAATATGAACTCATGTAATATTTCTGGGATCCATACATTGACAGTGTCCCGGAGAACAGGATGCCCTCCCCCGGTTGGAATGTAGCCAGTTATACCTCTATTTTCATTAGACCAAAAGCTCCACTCTATCTATGAGAGCTACTCTGCATGACAATGCTGACTCCGATCTGTCTATGAGAATCAAAGACGAACCTAACTGAAAGAGATAATGGAGGTGGGGCACCGGAGGTCAAACCCCAAGATTAGACACCAGTCAGATCAAGTGCAATTCATGGACAGGCACTGCCCCCCAGAGGCCAATTGTGGCAGGACGGTCAGAATCAGTATAGCAAGATGGTCAGAAATATTATGGTGGAGGATACGCCCCAGAGACACTATGATTCGTCCACAAGAAAAAGTTGGGCAGGCAATGGGATGCGGTGTGGGTGAGGTTTGTTAGTCAAAAGGGAATGTTTCACACACAACTGCCTCTTTCTCCATCCAGAGGTCCAGCCATGAGGACGTGCTAAGTATATTATTGTATTGTATATTGACTGTATGCTATGTCATTTTATAACCCCTTTTAATACATGTTAGCTTTCTTATTTCCTTGGGAAATGAAAGAGATTTGATTAATCTTAAACGGTGTGTTTGGTTCCATAGCTAACTTTATATTATGGTGATATTAACAGTAGCATGCGCTCAGAGTTTTAGTAGACTAACTAATCTATAGGGACTAGACAAAGTAATACATACACAGATATAATAGTATATCGCTTTCTACAGTATCATTGTTAACAATAATGGTTGGATGATTCCTTGCACTGACAAGAATGATGGATCACTATTCTTTCCACTGACACCTTTGATAAGTCACCTTTCCTCTCTCTTACACCAATGATGGTCACTATTCCTGGGAACAGAAAAAAGATACAATAGTGTGAGCAAAAAATAGCTGCACGCCCCGATGAAATATGGAAATTTCCCTTGAGGGGTTTTGAATTGCAGCAAATAAGTCAAACTCTTGGCCTTTGCTTGTGGGATTTTTTAATGTATACATTGATACACAACTATCCAGTAAGTTAATTCATGAATACATTTTTGGTCTATATATTGTCATAATATAGAGGTTTCCCCCTCTTCAAGGCAACTTACTATTAATATTTAAGTAAACCATTTTTGTTTTCTGTTTATGGTGTTATACACGCCCCCATAGTGCCTTTGTTCCCTTCCTTTTGCTGCAGGACTGCCATGTAATGTTTGCTATCCAGGACACACCTCTACTTACCAATTTAGTAAAATGTATTCTGTATTTTGTATATTGTTTAATATAATATGTTAAAAAAAATAAAAAAAATGTTTTCTCTATTTAAGTATATAATTATTTATCTTGTCTTGTTTTCTCCATTTTTTTGTTAGTCAATAAATGTAAGCTCCAGAAAAAGCGTTATATATATGCGAAACATGTCGAGCCATCTGCATTGAACATTTCTGACTCTACCGCAATCCCATATTTCTTCCTTTAAAGAGAGGCTAGTGTATACAGCGAGGATAGTGTATACAGAAGTCAGACTGGGGTATACAGAGAGGCTAGTGTATACAGAGAAGCTAGTGTATATAGGGAGGTTAGTGTATAGAGAGAGTCGAGTGTATACAGAGAGGCTAGTGTATATAGAGAGACTAGTGTATACAGAAGACAGGCTGGGGTGTACAGAGAGGCTAGTTTATACAGAGTCTAGTGTATACAGAGATGCTAGTGTATATAGAGAGGCTAGTGTATAGAGAGAGTCAAGTGTTTACAGAAGACAGGCTAGGGTATAAAGAGAGGCTGGCAGTATATACAGAAGAAAGGCTAGTTTATACAGAGAGGCTACTGTGTACAGAAGACAGGCTAGTGTATACAGAGAGGCTAATGTATACAGAAGGCTGGCAGGTGTATACTAGCTAGTGTGTAAAGGCTATTTTATACTGAAGACAGGCTGGGGTATACAGATAGTCTAGTGTATTCAGAGAGTCTATTGTATACAGAGAGGCTAGTGTATACATAAGAACTTCTAGTTTATACAGAGAGGCTAGTGTGTACAGAAGACAGGCTAGTGTATACAGAGAGGCTAGTGTATACAGAAGACAAGCTGGTGTATACAGAAAGGCTAGTGTATACATAGAGGTTAGTGTTTACAGAGAGGCAAGGGTATACAGAGACGCTAGTGTATACAAAAGAGTGGCTAGGATATACAGAAGACAGGCTAGTGTATACATAGAGGCTAGTGTATACATAGAGGCTAGTGTATACAGAGATGCTAGTGTATATAGAGAGGCTAGTGTATAGAGAGAGTCGAGTGTAAACAGAAGACCGGTGAGGGTATACAGAGAGGCTAAAAGTGTATACTGAAGGCTAGCTAGTGTATACAGAGAGGCTAGTGTGTACAGAAGACAGGCTAGTGTATACAGAGAACGCTCCACACCGAGACGCCACCAGTCATCGGGGGGCGTGACCGGATGGTGATGGAGGTGCTGGAGAGGAGTGAGGACGTGTGTTTCTCCTCTGACCCTACGTTTTGCTTCCTACCGAAGCCGCAGCGATCCCGGTCGTTTTCATCCCCTGTGGCGACGCCTAGTAGAAATGAAATGAAACCGACAGCGACATTACCGGTAACACAGGCATAATCGGCATAACAAACGGAGCAGGAGTGGAACAGTGCGGTATCATCTGGCTACTGGGCCGTTACTGTGCTCCACACATTGTGAGGCTTACCTGGCCACAGGAGTCCGTTGTCCACTGCGCAGAGTGGTGGATGAGGGCAGAGGACGGAGGAAGTCACGTGTGAGCTCCCACGAGACTGCGGGGAGGACGTGGGAAGTCAGTGGCTGTGTGACGGAGAGTGCTGTGCTGTGCAGAGCAGGAAGACGTTGGATGCACAGGTGGCGGCAAGAGTCTGTGGAGTCAAGCGGCATGGTTGGTGCAGCGGCTGTGGTCCCCAGTGACCCAGAGTGCATGTGAGTGCTGCGGAAGTCCCCTGTGTATTGAACTTTTGAGATCGGATGGAGCCCTGAACTTTGCTGCCTGGAGCCCTACAACTTGGTTTCTTGAAGAAACTTGGGAGTCCAATAAAGGTTGCATGAGTAAAGGAGCCTTATGATTAAATTGCTTAGCAAACCCCCTTTTTTTTTCTCTTGAGGACTGAGTAGAGAAGTGTATAAAACAGTGAGTGTATAAGGGGAGAGAGAGACTGTTTAAAAGAAAGGAGACAGAACTCATGTTGAACTGTTGTATTCTATTGCATCTTGTTACACTTCATGGTTTACCTGCTTACTGGTGTATAAACCAGTACCAGTGTAGAAAATCGTAAATTATTGGTCAAGCCGCTAATATTGTCTCCGCTTACATCTATACCTCCTGACTGCTGCACGCAACTGTCCGAGGACACGAGACACCCCACCCCCCCTCTTTTTTTTAAGAGTTGAAATGCCAGTAAGACGAAAGGGGGAGGAGCAAACCACCCAGGAAAATGTGGGGTTACAATCATTATGATCTGCAAAAGAAAAAGGTAAAGAGAAGGGGGCCCAGGCAGTAACAACAGCCTCTAAATTGGAGAAATATGCCCATAATCCGGATCATACCCCAACTAAAGGGGGCCAGTAGTCTCAGACTAACAACAACATCAGATAGGAAGAGCCAAGTTCAAATTGGTCAAGTAGTAGCTGTAATGGCTAAAACAGGGGGTAATAAAGCCCCAGCAGTGAAAGGTCCAGAGATAACATTAATACCCACTCCCCCTGTGGAGGGAGCACCGACACTGAATGATGTATTAATTGCCGTCAATTCATGCAAACAATCACTGGGGGATCTATGCGACCAAATAAAAGGTATTAAGGAGGAATTAACTTTGGTACGACAGGATCTCCAAAAAAGTCAAAAGAACAACAGCTGCTGAAGAGAGAATAAGTCGAATAGAGGATGATCTATACCCAGTAAAATAGGAGGTTAAAACCTTGAATGATCAGATGTATAAAATAGTGGAAAAATCTGATAAAATGGAAAATCGACTCCGAAGGTCTAATGTAAGGCTGGTGGGACTCCCGGAGAAAAGTGAGGGGCCTAATCCGATCAAATTTTTGGAGAAGTGGTTTGTTGAACTGTTTGTCAGAGAGACGTTTTCACAACAATTTCTGATAGAAAGAGCACATAGAATCCCTTTCAGGCCTCCACCCTCGGGTGGATATCCTAGAGCAATGCTGCTGAAATTTTTTAATTATAATGATAAGGTAACCCTGCTGTGTGGAGCCAGAGAGACAGGAAATATTTACTTTAATGGTGTTAAAATTTTAATGTACCCAGATTTCTCGCATGACCTGCAGATGCGCAGTGTCGAATTCTTGGAAATGAAATGTAGACTGCAAAAATTTGATGTTACATATGCGCTATTATATCCAGCCCGACTAAGTGTGGTAGCACTGGGAGGAACCCAGTTCTTTGATACCCCGATGGGAGTGACAGCATGGCTGGAGGACAAAAAGGACCAATTGATGATGAAATGAAGGGAAAGGGAAGGGAGGTTAGGTCACTTGGACTTGGACTTGTTTTTTTTTTTTAGATGGGATCTGTGTTTTTTTTTTTTAGGAGATAAGTACATCAAATAATTATATAAAAAGATAGGGAGGAGGGAGACACACAGAAGAACACAGGAGTAATGAATGTGTGGGGTATCTTTAACCACTTCCCGCCCGGCCTATAGCAGAATGAAGGCCGGGTGGTGGTTTCGTTATCCTGACTGGGCGTCATATGACGTCCTTCAGGATAACATGCCGTTGCGCACCCGTGGGGGTGCGCATCGTGGCGATCGGTGGAGCGGTGTGTTAGTCTGACACACCGCTACACTGATCTCGGTAAAGAGCCTCTGACAGACGCGAGTAGAGGAGAGCTCTCCTGACAGGGGGGGTCTGCGCTGATTGTTTATCAGCGCAGCCCCCCCCTCAGATGCCCACACTGGACCACCAGGGACTCCACTAGGACCACCAGGGAAGTGGGCAACATGTGGATGGCCAGGTATGTACCTCCTGGCCATCCACATGTGCAAATGATGCCCAATCTGTGCCAGTCAGTGCCCACAAATGGGCACTGACTGTCACCATCATGTACCAAAGAAAATTAGTGATTCCCAGCAATGCCACCCATCAGTGTCATCAGTGCCACCCATCAGTGTCCAGCAGTGCCACCTATCAGTGCCCATCAGTGCCCATCCATGCCACCTATCTGTGCTACCCATAAGTACCCATCAGTACCGCCTGTCAGTGCCCACCAGTGCCGCCTGTCAGTGCCCATCAGTGCCACCTATGAGTGCCCAATAGTGCTGCATACCAGTGCCACCTATCAGTGCCCATCATCAGTGGTCATCAGTGCCACCTCATTAGTATCACCTCATTGGTGCCCATCAGTGCCTCATTATCAGTGCCCGTCAGTGCAGCCATATCAGTGCCCGTCATTGAAGAAGAAAACGTACTTATTTACAAAAAGATGAAGAGTGAAATCGAGGTGGGGGAGAGGGGCAGGTGTGAAGAGTGATTTATGGGTGGGTGAGAGTAGAATGGAAATGTATGTACCGGCCATGGAAAAAAAACCTAGGGTTAACCTAGTGAGGTGTAGGGAGGGAGGGAGGATAGTTGAGAAGGGGAGGTGGTGGGGCACCAAAGGGGTTGAATAAAGGTATTATACACATATTAGTTGAAAGGGGAAAAAAGGGAACAGGATAAAATTAAAGTTAAAACAATTTAAAACACGAGTAGGTGGAAAACGTAGTTCCATAACACAAAACAGTAGACTAAAATGTTGGAGCACCACGGCATATTACAAGATTACACACGGGAGGAATTTTTTTATTATAAGAGGTTATATTGGAGATGTCTATTCATGGGAACTACTATCCCCCTTTGCTTTTTTTTTTCCTATCAGTTATCGAGTCCAGAGTATTAAATATAGGATCATGGAATGTTCGAGGAATGGGCAGCCCAGTTAAGAGAACTGCTGTATTTGGTGCGCTGGAAACATAGGATAGACTTGGTTTGCCTGCAGGAGACGCACTTAACAAGATCTACTAAGGTACAACTTCGAACCAACAAGTTTAAATCTCAATATCACTCTGTATATTCCTCTTATTCAATGGGAGCGAGTGTGATGGTGGGAAGTGGAGTGATGTTCTCTTGCAAGCAAATAAGCATTGATGAAGGGCGGTATATTTTTTTTACACTGTGTAATAGAGAATAGGGAATATGTTTTGGCAAATATTTATATTCCTCCACCGTTTAAATTAGAAGTAATGTATAGATTAATGGACTTCATTCTGGGTTAAACAGGGGTACCGGTAATAGCAGTGGGAGATTTCATTGAGGTTATGAGTAAAAATGTGGATAGGTTCCCTCCAGGAATACAGGTACACAGCAGGTTTGAGAGCCAGTTATATCAATTCTCACAAGAAGCAGGGCTATTTGATATATGGAGGATGCGGAATCCAGGTGACCGGCAATACTCCTGCTTTTTGAGCTCTTATTCATCACTCTCTAGCAGGGGCGTAACTAGAAATCACAGGGCCCCATAGCAAAATGTTGTATGGGCCCCCCCCCTACAAACAGCCCCCCCCCCCCCCACACACACACACAAATAAATGAACTAATGCCATTGAACAACAGATTACCACACTCATGTGGCACAGTACCCAGGCAACAGCTTATATTAATTTTGAACAACAAAGTATGCAGCATACTGTATGCAGCCCCATGGACACACATTGCTGACCTCCATGCCTTCTAACCAATTTCTGTTCGGTTATATAAAATGAAATAGTTCAACTCACCATAATGCCGAATCAGTGGGAGCCCAGAGAGTGTGACTTGCCACCCTCGCCTGCCACCAGATGCAGATTGTCACTTGTCACACATTGCGTAATGTCCACTTGCCACATCCCGGATTGTCACTTGCCACAGATTGCGGATTGTCACTTGCCACATCGCCTGCCACCAGATGCAGATTGTCACTTGTCACACGTTGCAGAATGTCACCTGCCACGTGTTGCGGATTTTCCACTTGCCACGTCCCAGATTGTCACTTGCCACGTCACCTGCCACAGATGCAGATTGTCACTTGTCACACATTGCAGAATGTCACCTGCCACGTCACCTGCCACACATTATGAATTGTCACTTGCCACGTCCCAGATTGTCACTTGCCACGTCACCTGCCACACATTACGGATTGTCACTTGCCACGTCACGGATTTTCACTTGCCACATCACCTGCCACACATTACGGATTGTCACTTGCCATGTCACCAGCCACACATTACGTCATTTGCCACACATTATGGATTATCACTTGCCACGTCCCGGGCTGTCACTTGCCACGTCACTTGCCACACATTATGGATTGTCACTTGCCATGTCCCGGGTTGTCACTTGCCACACATTACGGATTGTCACTTGCCACGTCCCGGGTTGTCACTTGCCACACATTATGGATTGTCACTTGCCACACATTACAGATTGTCACTTTCCACATCACCTGCCACACATTGTGGATTGTCCACTTGCCACATCACCTGCCACATGTTGTGGATTGTCCACTTGCCACGTCGCCTGCCACCAGATGCAGATTGTCACTTGTCACATGTTGCAGAATGTCACCTGCCACATGTTGCGGATTGTCCACTTGCCACATCCCTGATTGTCACTTGCCACGTCACCTGCCACACATTATGGATTGTCACTTGCCATGTCCCAGGTTGTCACTTGCCACATTACAGATTGTCACATCAAGGATTGTCGCCTGCCACACATTACAGATTGTCACTTGCCATGTCCCGGGTTGTCACTTGCCACGTCACCTGCCACATTACAGATTGTCATGTCACAGATTGTCACTTGCCACGTCGCCTGCCACACATTACGGATTGTCACTTGCCACGTCACGGTTGTCACTTTCCACATCACCTGCCACATTACAGATTGTCACGTCACGGGTTGTCACTTGCCATGTCACCTGCCACACATTACGGATTGTCACTTGCCACGTCACGAGTTGTCACTTGCCATGTCGCCTGCCACACATTACGGATTGTCACTTGCCACGTCACGGGTTGTCACTTGCCACCTCACCTGCCACATTACAGATTGTCACGGGTTGTCACTTGCCACGTCACCTGCCACATTACAGATTGTCACGTCAAGGGTTGTCACTTGCCACGTCACCTGCCACATTACAGATTGTCACGGGTTGTCACTTGCCACGTCACCTGCCACATTACAGATTGTCACATCACGGGTTGTCACTTGCCACGTCGCCTGCCACACATTACGGATTGTCACTTGCTGTGTCACTGAGTCAGGCAGCAGATTATCAGTCAGGCAGCAGAGAGATAATGTCATCTCTCTGCTTCCCGGCTGCCTGCACAGTGAGGGGGAACAGCACTGCAGGGATGCAGGGTGGCACAGGGCAGTGAGAGATGATGCCATCTCTCTGCTCCCCCGCCCGCCAGCTCCCTGATTGGCCAGCCCGCTCACGCCCACGAACACCCGCAGAGCCGCCCGCGAATGCGGACTGGCCTGCTCTCACCCGGAGCCACCTGCGAAGCCGCCCGTTCTCACCCGCGGAGCCACCCGATCTCACCCGTGGAGCCGCCCGCGGACCCGCGGCCCCTGTCCTCCACGGACCCCACTTGGCTGCGGGGCCCATAGCGCCTGCATGTGCCGATATGGCGGTAGTTCCGCCACTGCTCTCTAGGATAGACCTGGCCCTGGGTAATGGAGAAGCATCACAGATAATAAGGGATATAACATACCAACCAAGAGAGATCTTAGATCATTCATTGATGCTGGTTTCAGTGACTCTGGAAGGGAAAAAATCACCCAGGGTATGGAAAATGAGCCCGTTTTGGTTTGAACTAATGGAGAATCCAGATGAGGTACATAGCTAAAAGAGTTTGTGGAGTTTAACGAAGGTAACAAGGGGAGTGATGTGGGATGCATTGAAGGCATTTCTCTGGGGTATTTTAATCCAACAGGTGGCAAAGATTAAACAGGTATCAAGAGAGTGGGAAAATGGGGTTAGGAGGGAGCTGGCGAAAGCAGAAGGGGAATACGTGGAAGACCCATCCCCAAAGGAACAAAGAGTTTGGTTAAATAAACAACAGGATTATATAGTAGCAGTGATTAGGAAATCGGAGAATAAAAGACTCTTTCATAAACAAGCAGCATTTGGAGAGGGGGGAAAGTGTAGGATGCATGTTAGCCTCTTTGGTGAGAGCTAACCCCTCCCCCTCTGCAGTCTCCGCGATTATGGCGGTTGGGGAGGAATTTCATCCCAGGTATCGGAAATCATGGATACATTCAAAGAATATTATGAATGACTGTATAGGTCGCGGTGGGCTGCAGAGAGTGAGGAGTTGGATGTATTCTTTGAGAATATCGGAATACCGGTTCTTATGGATGCTGATAGGGAGGGAATGGAGGCCCCGATAACATTGAAGGAAATACAGCAAGCAGTGATGGAGATGGCCAATCAGAAATCCAAAGGGCCTGATGGCCTGCCTGTGGAAACTTACAAGCACTATGGGAAGGTATTGCTCCCGGAGCTCATTAAAGTGCTGAAGTGGGCGGAAGTGGAGGGGAAATTACCTACATCGATGACAGAAGCCACAATGATAGTTTCCTGACGCCTTCATGGCAGCACACACTGGGTTGTGGCTCCGCCCCCACAACCTGACAGGATTGGATTAACTATAAATTTGAAGGGGAGACCCCCCGCTGCATTCTCTTTTTTATCCTCACCTGACAGGTTGGACGGACAGGATTCTCCTATTTCCGATGGATCAGCCTCTACCGCATTCGCCCCAGCAGGTTCATGCCTCTCCTGTTTGGAAGTCCCTGCCTGTACAGTCTCTAAAGGAGCTTCTATGGAGGGAACCCCCATTCTGGTGGTCTCAGGGGGCAACGAGGTTCTGGCAAGTAATTAAGCTTTAAAGAAGCTTTTGTGATTTGCAGTGGTCTCCATTAAATGCATCCCCTCTATTATTCACCTGCGTGTGTGTGTCATATTCGTTTATTTACATTTCTTGCTAAGTAATTATCAGTGCAAATACCTGAGCTGCACCGTTTCGTACAGCAGGGCTTGCTGGCCCTTGCTGTCCTCCGGACATGGCCGCCGCTCCTCCCGCATTGCGCCTGCGTGTGTGTGAGGACAGGTAAACAGCGTGTATTGCCTAAGGCGCTGTGCCCTTATCCAAGATGGCGCCCGGGTCCTCCGGACGCATCTGCGCATGCGCGAGCGTCATTCAGGCGCCGTTATGGCGCCATTTTTAAATATCTGAAGTTTCCCATTCACACTGTGTTTATGCACAGACTGCCCTACAGAAGAAGAACACAGCTGCCGCTCTGCATACAAATAAAGCATCTCAAGGTAGGTCCCCTGTGGGGCACTTTTTAAATAAATAAATAAATAAATTAAAATAAATTAAAATAAAACGAATTAAATTAATTAAATAAATAATAAATAAATAATAAATATTTAAAAAAAAAAAAAATGTTATATAAATGCATACATAGTAAATATATATATATACAGAGATCCGTTATCTTTTTTTCCCAGACTGGCCTGTCACCCCCCCCTTTCCTTCCCGATGGAGCCCACTGCCCGCGCAGACCACCACCAGCAGACGAGGTAAGAGGCTGCACCGAAAGGGGTAAGTATTGAAGGGGAGAAAAAAAGAGTGCCAGACCGTTAAAATGCTGCATTTTTCTTGGCAGCCCTACGGGATCAAGAGCCGCAAGCTCCAGGCACGGGAGAAGGTCCAGTGGCCGTACCTCTAGCAGGAGGTCCCGCAGGAGCCGCTCGAGGTCCCCCTCTCGCCACCGAAGACATAGCCATTCGCGCCACAGCCATTCACGCCACCATGGCTCTCGCCGTAGTCGATCATACCACAGGCGATCTCCTTCACCTCATCACCAGAGCCGCCATGCCCGACCTGCTGGGTTTGCGGCGCACCAGCATTGCCAGATAAACTCGCATGCCAATCATGCTTCAATGAAGCAACAAAGGAGAAGGAGTCAGATGCTATGATGGCTACAGACCTTATAAGAGAGACTGTTCGCGAGACTATACTAGAATCATCCACACCAGCAGCGGATGGAGCAGCACCCAGTACATCTTCGGGGGACCTCCATCGCACCCAAGCATCAGAGTCTTCCTCAGAGAATGAGGATCAAGAGATGTCTGCTGGGTTTGATTTCTCCCTGGTTAATCCTTTTGCAAAGTCCGTTAAGCAGGTAATCGGATGGGAGGAAGACGCGGCAGAACCAGTACAGAAAGTGAGGAAGTATTTCCCAAATTTAAAAAGGGATCCTGAAACCTTTCCTTTCATAGGGGAACTCGAGGATCTAATTAAGGACGAATGGGAACGAGCAGATAAGAGGTCCAGCCTCACCAACAGACTGGCCAAAATGTATCCCTTAAAGGAAACAAAGGTGAAACCTCTTATCAATGCCCCCACAGTCGACTCCTCTCTGATGCGACTCACTCGGCATGTTACCTTACCAATTGAGGACGACGTCTCCTTCCGAGACGTCCTCGATAGAAATATGGACTTAGAGCTAAAGAAAGCTTATTCCACGGCTGGAGGCGCCTGTAGGCCAGCTATCACCACAGCAGCAGTAGCAAAAGCCATCTCGGGCTGGGCGTCCAGGATAGAGAAAGATCTTCAAGACGGCGTCGAAATAGAAAAAATAACTTCCTCCCTTCAGGAAATCAAGCTGGCTGGTGACTTTGTAGCGGAAGCTTCAGTGGACATAATAAGGTCATCAGCAAGAACTATGTTGGCCTCAGTCACAGCTAGAAGAGCTTTATGGCTTAAACCTTGGATGGCTGACGCCGCATCCAAAACGAACTGGTGCAGAATTTCATACGATGGAGCCAATTTATTTGGGGCTAAATTAGATTCTGCCATCTCAAAGGTAACAGGAGGGAAATCAGGATTGATTCCCTCCGACAGGAGACCCAAGGTCCAGAAGGGGCCATCCTACAGACGTAACCTGCCAGATAAATACCGGGAAGCTAAGTCCTACCGTCCTGGCAGGGAATTCAGAAGGGACTGGAAAAACACAAGGCCCTCCTTCCTGAGGATGCAGAAGTCCAAGGCTAACCCCGCAGGGGACCAACAGAAGTCTTTTTGAAATTTCGCCCGTCCACCTGGCAGGCAGGCAGGTGGGCGCAAGGCTCAAGAACTTCACGCAAATCTGGACGACTTGCATAAAAGAGCGATGGACACTGTCCACCATCAAATTCGGACACAAATGGACATTCAAGTTCCAAACAACCACTTCCAGCCAACCAGATTACCGTATTCACTGTCCAGGAGAGAACTATTAGTAAAATACATAGGGGAACTGAGACAAAAAGGAGCAATTCTGGAAGTTCCCCCAGATCAGAAAGGGAGAGGATTCTACTCCCCCCTGTTTCTAGTGAAAAAGAAGACAGGAGACTTGCGCCCCGTACTGGACTTAAAAAAACTCAACAGGCACATAAAAATACAAGCATTCAAGATGGAAAGCCTCCAATCCATACTATCAGCAATAAACCTGGGAGACTGGATGCTATCAGTAGATTTATCAGACGCCTATCTTCACATTCCCATTCACCCCGCCTTTCAAAAATTCCTCAGATTTGCCATCAACCAATGTCACTTCCAGTTCCGCTGCCTCCCATTTGGCATCTCGTCAGCCCCCAGGACATTCACCAAAGTCCTGTTACCGCTGGTCGCGCTCCTCAGAGAGAAGGGTCTACGAGTCCATCATTATTTGGACGATATTTTACTACTAGCCGGAAGCCGGGAGACACTAATTCACCATCGGAAGATTTTACTAACAACTCTCCAGAACTTCGGGTGGTTGATCAATTGGAGGAAGAGCAATTTGCAACCCACCCAGAATATGGTATTTCTGGGGGCAGATCTGAATACCAAATCAAACAGGGTACAACTTCCCCAGGAAAAGATACTGCCCTTAATCAAAAAAATGAGGAGACTATTGGCAGCAACGCATCTACCAGCCGGAACCTGTTTGAGTGTCCTGGGGTCCATGTCCGCGACCATACCTATGATACAATGGTCCCAATGGCACATGAGACCCCTGCAGAACTCCTTTCTAAGGCAGTGGAATGGAGCATCAATGCGCCAGATCATTACCATCTCCAGGTCAGTGAAGCAATCAGTATGGTGGTGGACACATCCACACAATCTCAGGAAATACAGACCAATAGTTCCTCCAGAACCCGAAGTGGTCACCTCAGATGCCTGCCAAAGGGGCTGGGGAGCCCACTGTCAAGATCAGGGAGCGCAAGGTCAGTGGCGCTTCCAGACTCAGGGAATAGTATCAAACATACTGGAGCTCAGGGCAGCATTTCAGCCTCTTATGGCCTTTCTTCCAATACTGAAAGGGAGGAATGTGCTTATCCGGATGGACAACAGGGTGGCAGTAGCCTATGTCCAGAAGCAGGGAGGCACCAGGAGTGTCACACTGATGGAGGAGGTTCATCCCATCCTGGAATGGGCACAAATACACCTGACAGACTTGAGGGCAGTATATGTTCTGGCAACTCAGAATATCTTAGCCGACTACCTGAGCCGAGAAACTCTGTCAAACAACGAGTGGTCCCTGAGTCCAAAAGCCTTCTACCTTCTTACGGAGGCTTGAGGAATGCCAGAAATCGACCTAGCAGCAACACCTGCGAATGCCAAATGTCAGAGATTCCTCTCAAGAGCCCCGTTTCCTTCAGCCGAGGGAGTGGACTGTCTAATACATCCATGGAATTTCAGACTAGGGTACATATTCCCTCCGACTCCGCTAATCGCGAGATTCCTGTCCAGGCTCCGGAGGTCCTCAGCTACGGTGATAGCAGTGATCCCACTCTGGCCAAGGAGACCATGGTTCACGACTCTATTGCAGCTCAGCCTTCAGCCTCCAATTCCTCTTCCGATAACCCCGGATTTACTATCCCAAGGCCAGTTCTGGCATCCAGCCCCAGAGATACTCCATTTGACAGCCTGGAAATTGAAAGGGCTCGGTTATGGGAACAGGGGTGCTCTCAGGAGGTAATATCCACCCTAATGCAGGCCAGGATGAGCTCTACTAACACCATCTACGCAAGAGTCTGGAACAAGTTCCTTGACATGGCCCAGCAGAAGGGATGGAACCCAGCCTCTCCAGGTCCCCCTCAGATCCTAGAGTTCCTCCAGTCAGGGCTAGACAAAGGACTGAGCTCAAATACCTTAAAAGTACAGGTATCCGCCCTATCGGCCAAAATAGGCGTTAAATGGGCTTTTCACCCTCTGGTAACCCAGTTCCTAAAAGCCTGTCTTAAAATTAAGCCTCCTAGGAGACCAATCTTCCCATCTTGGGATCTCTCGGTAGTCCTCAATGCCTTATCCAACCCTCCTTTTACAGAACCTATCTCACTGTGGGACCTAACTCTAAAGTTATCCTTCCTCATCGCAGTGACATCAGCAAGGAGATTGTCTGAGATCCAGGCACTAATGTCATCAGAACCCTACCTGGTAATTTTTCCCGATAGAGTGGTTCTAAGGCCTTCGGATCACTTCATACCCAAGGTGGCTACTTCCTTTCACTATAATCAGGACATTGTCCTCCCGTCTTTCAATAACGATCAAGGCGATCCTCACCCCCTGGATGTTAAAACAACCATCATCAGTTACCTGACAGCCACAACCTCCTTTAGGAAGTCGGACTCCCTCATGGATATCTCACATGGAAGCAGACAAGGGCAAGCGGCTACCTCACGCACTATCGCTGCATGGTTAATAAGGTCCATTAAGAAGGCTTACTCCATCCAACATCTGGCGGTTCCTGAAAACATCAGGGCTCACTCCACAAGGGCAGTGGCTACATCCTGGGCAGCATATTGCAGAGTATCACCGGAGACGATTTGCAGGGCAGCAACGTGGTCCTCCAGACACACCTTCATTTCACACTATAAAGTGGACTCACTTCGCTATGGCTGACTTCGGTAGATCCGTGGTTAGAGCCAATTCTTCCGCTTTATAAGGAATAAAAATTATTTTATTTGCACCCACCCGACTGGCGAGTTATTTCCCAGTGTGTGCTGCCATGAAGGCGTCAGGAAAATGGAAAATTGTATACTCACCTTTCCGTAATTTTCCTTTCCTGACGCACCTTCATGGCAGCACACAGATTCCCTCCCCGTGTTTTGTAATGATATACACAGAGAATGCAGCGGGGGGTCTCCCCTTCAAATTTATAGTTAATCCAATCCTGTCAGGTTGTGGGGGCGGAGCCACAACCCAGTGTGTGCTGCCATGAAGGTGCGTCAGGAAAGGAAAATTACGGAAAGGTGAGTATACAATTTTCCATTATTGCCTAAAGAGGGGAAAGATCCTTTAGATACCACGTCTTATAGACCAATTTCCCTACTCTGCTCAGATGCTAAAATCCTGGCCAAGGTAATTGCAGCCAGGCTAAATAAAATTATCTTTAAAATCATACATCCCGGGAGGCTAGGGCCCGGGGGACAGCCACACCACCCTCGAGAGACCGCAGTGACTAGTCCATATCCCTGGACTTCACGTTTTGGCGAGGCGCGCCCGGAGCAGACGAAGACGACGTCTCGGCCTAAAGAAGCAGGTAATCTGACCTAACCTCCCTCCCCCTACCCCCCCTCTTTTTTACATCTCTACTACCCACCCTCCTTTCAGTTGCCAAGCAACTACGACTTACCTTAACTCTGTTCCTCTCCTCTTCATTTATTTTTCTCTGCTGTGTTTTGTGGACAATATGTGAACTCATGTTGGACTGTGGGCTGGTGGGGGTCTGGTGGCCCTGGTGGCCACGAAAGTGGACATCGGGGTTGTCTAGGGGGGTGGCGGTCCCAGCCAGACACTTATTATTGCCGTGGGTTTCCCGGGCTGGCGGGGGGTCTGGGGGGGTATGTTGGAGGCCACTGAGCCCCCCTCCCCGGCCCCGGCTGCAGGTCTCGGGACCACGCGCTTTATGCATTTTTAGGTGGGGGTCCCAGCCCCGGGCTCACACCCGGAGATGGGGCCCCCATAGAAGGGACCCCACACCCCACCCGCCCCTCTCGCCCACGCAGTCCTCTAGCTAATATTTTGTTGCCCTGCTATTCAGGACACACAACAACATCTTTAACTTACGATTTCCCCCTATCTTTATGTATGTCTGTTCACCCAAGCACGTCCTAGTGTTGCCACCTAGACTCTGCGTAGTCGACGGTCTATTGTCTTCACAAATGGTGACCATGTTTTGTTCATATGTTATTTTTCCAATAAAAATTGATTATACAAAAAAAAAAAAAAATCATACATCCAGATCAAATAGGATTTATTGCTGGTAGGTCGACCAGTATGAACATCAGGAGGGTATTTCTTAATCTTCGGACACCAACAGAAAATATGGGAACAAAAGCGGTCATGTCCCTAGACGTGGTTAAGGCTTTTTTTTTTTAATGAAACAAAATGTTTTTTGAACATGTATGCACAGTTTACAGTCATGGAGAATAGCATGGTTCCACAAGTACATGAAGTATATCTAACATATCTGTACATCTCTAGCATATTCACATATGGCAATTCGACATGTATGGTAAATTGTGATATATTATAGTCGTAGGTATTCTAATATCTACCAAAGTATTCCTCATCTCCTAGGTACATGTTTCGGCTTCTTGTAGCCATCTATCCCGAATTTTATTGTATTTATTTAGGCATCCCCTGTTCTTGTATACAAATTTTTTATGCGGAAGGGTCGCATTCACTTCTCTTTTCCAGTCCACTAATTTGGGTGGAATAGGCCTCATCCATTGCCTAGCTATTACTTTCCTGGCAGAGAACAAAGTTTCCTGCAGAAATGTTAGGGTGAATTTGTCTAGGACATCAGGAAATATCCCAATAAGGCAAGGTTTGGGGTCCAGTGCCAGTGGGGATCCCATAACATCGTGTAAGAATGAGACTATTTGTTTCCAAAAGTCCTGAAGTTTAGAGCAAGACCAGATAAGATGGAAGAATGTCCCTGTTTCTAGGGTGCACATTGGACATGTAGTAGGATGGTTCGTTTTGTATCTGGCAACCTTAAGGGGAGTAAGATATGCTCTATGTGTGATATATATTTGGGATAATCTTTTCGATAGTCTAGGGGATACCAGCTTGCAAGTCTCCAAAGCCTCTTCCCACTCTTCATCTTCTATTGTTCCCACATCTCCCTCCCAGTGGGGTTTTAGGGCATAGGCTAGTTTCGACTAGGTAGGGGTGATAAGCATGCTATAAAAACAAGATATGAGTTTTCGGGAATCCGTATCCTTGATTATAGCTATAATGGGGTTAGGGGTAGCTTGTGGCATGGATCGTGAAAATTGCGCCCGTACTGCATGCCTAACTTAAAGGTATTGAAAAAGCATATTATCTGGGATATCAAATTCTGCTCTAAGAGTCTCAAAAGACTTGATGTTCCCATCTTTAAACAAGTGGTGTACATAGTACATGCCCCGTGAGGCCCACCGTGCTGGGTTCTGCACCCCTAGTAATTCGGGTAAGCGTTTATTATGCCACAGTGGCGTAAAGTCGTTTGGTGATGGTATTTTTAGTTTGTCTGTCGCTAAGTCCCATATGCGTCTATAGTGGAAAAGTAATGTCTGTCTGTTTTTCTTGGAAATCGCTCCTCCTGTACCTGTCGCTATAGCAGTCATCTGGTCGTCAGTTTGTCGTGTCAAGTGGAAGGAGGGTGAGAAATCTGTTTTATCAACGTGAAAGAGTTGAGATAGTTGTGAGGCAAGGTAATAGAGGTTCAGATCTGGAAGGGCAAGTCCACCCATATCTGTTGGGTTTTTAAGAGCTTGCAAGGCTAGTTTATACGTGGTTAAGGCTTTTGACAGCTTGGAGTGGGGGTATATATAGCGGGTACTGAAGGAATTCGGCTTTGGCCCCTTGTTCATTAGATGGATGAAAATAATGTACAGTGGACCAAGTGCTAGAATTCGGGTTAACAATGACTTTTCGGGTAAGATACAACTGGAAAGAGGGACAAGACAGGGATGTCCACTGTCACCCCTCATCTTTGCGCTTGCTATGGAGCTGTTGGCTATAGCAGTAAGATCAAGCTTAGGCATGAATGGGTTTTTGAGAGCCAAGCGAAGAGAGAATCGCATTATATGCGGATGATGTTCTCCTCTTCCTGGGGGATATGGGGCATTCCCTCGGGCAGGTGATGGACATCATTAGAAAATTTGGAAATCTCTCTGGTCTGGTAATAAATTGGGAAAAATCGGCACTTATGCCGATTGATCCTATAGAGAATCGAATAACGTCAGAGATACACCCAATTGGAAGTTGTGGAGAAAATTAAGTATTTAGGAATACATTTAACAAAAGACCCTAATAAGTTTATAAGTAATAATCTAATACCTCTCCTGGCCAGATTCAAAAGTAAATCTGAAATATGGCGGTGACTTTCTTTATCAGTGGCAGGGAGATGCAATCTTGTTAAAATGCTGTGGATGCCACAATTATTATATCTACTGCATAACTCACCAATATGGATAGATAAGAAATGGTTTAAAAAAAATTGATACACTGTTTAGAGATCTGATCTGGAAAGGAGGCCAGGCCAGGATAAGATTGCAAACACTACAACTACCAATAAGGGATGGGGGTATGGCAGTACCACACCCACGGAGCTACTTCCTGGCAGCACAACTGCAACATTTATGGGGTAGTGAAGATCTAGAGAACGGGGGATTAATGACACTAGGGGCGCCTCATAAGACATTAATAGAGGTACTAGAGGCAAACTCTTTTGTTAACAGAAACCCTACAGTAAAATTAGCCATAAAGGTATGGAAAGCTGTGAAGTTGTTAAGTGGCCATGGAGGCATGACAGAATATACTCCACTATGGAATAACAGGAATTTACAGGCTCCGATGGGAAAAATCAAGGAGTGGGAAATAAAGGGGATAGATAAGGTGGTCCAAATATATGAGGGAAATACATTCACAGCTCTGAGAGCAGAATATGAAATACCTAACCAGTCATTTTACAAATATTTACAAATCAGACATGCCCTGGAAGCTCAGTTCGATAAACAAGGCCCGGAATGGAATAAAACCCCTATTTTGCAAAAGATATTTAAGTTAAACACGAAAAGAGGATTTATTTCAGAAATATACCCATACATATGCAGTGGAAGTATTGAAGGCTTGGAATGTCTTAAGAGCAGGGGAAAATGGGAAGTAGACCTAGGGGAAATCACGGAAGAGCAATGGAGGAAGGTATTAGAGAGAGGGGATGTGGTATTGGTATCCCCGACACAGAAAATCTCAGCCCTATGTTAATACACAGAGCATATTTCACTCCCAAGAGACTCTTTCAGTTTGGATGGAGAACTGATGCCAACTGCCCAAGATGTCAGGATACAGGGGATTTGCTACACATGGTATGGAGATGCCAAAAACGATTCCGCTATTGGACCTGGGTTCTTGATACCATAAATATAATTTATGAAATTGAGTTAGAAATGAATCCAAGGCTGTGTATCCTAGGACTGGGAGAGGAAATTAGTGGTAGAGTGAGCCTAATTAAAGCAGTGATGAGGTGCCTCTTCTAGGCTGGAAAAATAATAGCACAAAAAAAACCCTCAGTAAAAGAATGGATTAATACAGTAACAGAAACGGTCTGGAGGGAAAAGGTAGTATACACACAAAGAATGTTAGCAATTCTATGGCAAAGACTATGCGCTTGCGCACATCTATGCGAAAAGCGTCTCACAGAAATTCCCTGACAGCTAGTGTGTACAGAAGACAGGCCAGTATATACAGAAGACAGTCTGGGGTATACAGAGAGGCTAGTTTATACAGAGAGACTAGGGTATACAGAGAAATAAGTGTATACAGAAGACAGGCTAGAGCACACAGAAGACAGGCTAGTGTATACAGAGAAGATAGTGTATACAGAGAGGGTCGTGTATATAGATGACAGGCACGTGTATACAGAAGACAGGCTGGGGTATACAGAGAGGCTAGTGTATACAGAGAGGCTGGGGTATACAGAGAGGCTAGTGTATACAGAGAGGCTAGTGTATACAGAGAGTCTAGTGTATACAGAGATGCTAGTTTATATAGAGACTAATGTATACAGAAGAGAGGCTAGGGTATACAGAGAGGCTGACAGTGTGTACAGAAGACTGGCTAGTGTATACAGAGAGGCTAGTGTGCACAGAAGACAGGCTGGTGTATTCTAGCTAGTGTGTACAGGCTAGTGTTCACTGAAGACAGTCTGGGGTATACAGAGAGTCTAGTGTATTGAGAGAGTCTAGTGCATTGCTGAAAATTTCCTGAGCTACTAGCCAGGCCTCAAAGGTTACTCGCCACCAGTTGCCACGCCCAACCGCTACTATGCCCACCCCTAATCACGCCCTCACAAATTATCTCATGAAAATACACTTAAATGTTTTATGCAGAATTAGGTTATAAAAATAAATATTAACAACTTTATCCGTGTACACCAATGGAGCCTACCAGTGTCCACCCATGCAGCCTACCTGTGTCCACCAATGCCTGTGTCCACCAGTGCAGCCTGTGTCGCCCCCCCCCCCCAGTGCAGCCTGTGTCATCATCCCCCAGTGCAGCCTGTGTCGTCGCCCCCAGTGCAGCCTGTGTCGTCGTCCCCCAGTGCAGCCTGTGTCGTCATCCCCCAGTGCAGCCTGTGTCGTCATCCCCCAGTGCAGCCTGTGTCGTCGTCCCCCAGTGCAGCCTGTGACGTCGTCCCCAGTGCAGCTTGTGTCATCCCCCCAGTGCAGCCTGCATCCCCCCAGTGCAGCCTGCATCCCCCCAATGCAGCCTGTGTCCCCCCTCAATGCAGCCGGTGTACTCCCAATGCAGCCTGTGTCCCCCCAGTGCAGCCTGTGTCCCCCCCAGTGGGTCTCTGTCCCCCCCAGTGCAGCCTGTGTCATCCCCCAGTGCAGCTTGTGTCATCCTCCAGTGCAGCTTGTGTCATCCGCCTCAGTGCAGTTTGTTTCCCCCATGCAGCCTGTGTTGGCCCTCAGTGCAGACTGTGCCCCCCAGTGCAGACTGTGTCACCTGTGCAGGGGAAGAGAGAGGAGAGCAGCTGCCTGGTTAATTAGAGCACTGGGAAACATAACCGCTTTCATTTCAATAGCTGTGTGTTCCCCGCTGTGTGCCGTCATATACAGCCCCCCTTCCCTTGTCCGGGCACTTTGATGGACAGATCACCCATCCAATCCTGGGATGGGGATTTGTCTATCAAAGTTCCCCAGACAAGGGGGAGGGGCTGTATATGATGGCGCACGGCGGTGAACACACAGCTATTGAAATATAAGCTGTTATGTTCCCCAGCGCTCTAATCAACCAGGCGGCAGCAGCTCTTCTCTCCCTTCCCCTACGATTGCTGGGAGAATATCTCCCATACCATCCAGGCATCCGGTGCTTGCCCCCCCCCCCCTGCGCTCCCAGGCAGCCCACACTAGGTAGCCCTCACAATCCACTCGCAAAATACAAGCAGGCGAGGAGATTTTTTGAGGGCTGGTCTAGTGTATACAGAGAGGCTAGTGTATACAGAAAACAGGCTGGTGTATACAGAGAGGCTAGTGTTTACAGAGAGGCAAGGGTATACAGAGAAGCTAGTGTATACAGAAGACAGGCAAGGAGGCAAGGGTATACAGAGAGGCTGACAGTTTATACTGAAGACTGGCTAGTGTATACAGCGAGGCTAGTGTGTACAGAAGACAGGCTAGTGTATACAGGGAGGCTTGTGTATACAGAAGACAGTCTGGGATATACAGAGAGGCTAATGTATACAGAGAGACTAGGATATACAGAGAAACTACTGTATACAGAAGACAGGCTAGGGCACACAGAAGACAGGCTAGTGTATATCGAGAAGCTAGAGTATACAAAGAGGGTAGTGTATAGAGAGAGTCAAGTGTATACAGAGAGGCTAGTGTATATAGATAGACTAGTGTAAACAGACAGGCAAGGGTATACAGAGAGGCTGATAGTGTATACTGAAGACTGGCTAGTGTATACAGAGAGGCTAGTGTGTACAGAAGACAGGCTAGTGTGTACAGAAGATAGGCTAGTGTATACAGAGAGGCTGGAGTATACTAGCTAGTGTGTGAAGGTTAGTGTTTACTGAAGACAGGCTGGGGTATACAGAGAGTCTAATATATTCAGAGAGTCTAGTGCAGTGATGGCAAACCTTTTTGAGCGCGAGTGCCCAAACTGAAATAAATACATTGGTTTTGTGTTGCAAAGTGCCAATGCGGCAATTCGCGAGAGAGGGGGGCTGAGCGAAAGAGAGGGGTTGTGCGAGAAAGAGAGGAGGGTTGTGAGAGAGAGAGGGGGGTGAGAGAGAGAGAGAGAGAGAGGGAGAGAGAGAGATAGAAAGGGCAGTGAGAGTGAGGGGTGTGAGAGAGATGCTGAGAGGGAGGGGGCTGAGAGAGAGGGGGGCAGAGAGAACGGGGTGTGAGAGATATGCTGAAAGAGAGAGGGAACAGAGAGAGAGAGAGAGGGGCTGAGAGAGAGGGAAGGGGGACAGAGAGAGAGAGGGATGTGAGAGATATGCTGATAGAGAGGGGGAACAGAGAGAGGGAGGGGGGCTGAGAGAGAGGGAGGGGGGCTGAGGGAGAGGGGCTAAGAGAGGGAGAAGGGACAGAGAGGGGGATGGGACAGAGAGAGAGGGGGATGGGACAGAGAGAGAGGGAGAGGGGACAGAGAGAGAGGGAGAGGGGACAGAGAGAGAGGGGTGTGAGAGAGATGCTGAGAGAGAGGGGCAATAGAGAGAGGGAGAGGGGCTGAGAGAGAAGGGTGGGAGAGAAATGCTGCGAGAGAGGTGAGCTGAGAGAGAGAGGAGGAACAGAGAGAGGGAGAGGGGACAGAGAGAGAGAGAGAGAGAGATGGGGACAGAGAGAGAGAGGGGTGTGAGAGAGGGGAACAGAGAAAGAGAAGGGGGGCAGAGAGAGAGGGGTGCGAGAGAGATGCTGAGAGAGGGGTGAGCTGAGAGAGAGGGGGAACAGATAGAGGGGGACACAAAGAGGGGGGGACAGAAAAAGAGGGAGGGGGCTGAGAGGAGAGAGAGACCTCTAGCTTTGTCCTGGACCCTCTTGTGTGCCCACAGAGATGGCTCTGCGTGCCAGCTGTGGCACGCGTGCCATAGGTTCGCCATCACTGGTCTAGTGTATACAGAGAGGCTAGTGTATACATAAGACTGGCTAGTGTATACAGAGAGGCAAGTGTGTACAGAAGACAGGCTAGTGTATACATAAGACAGGCTGTTATATACAGAGAGGCTAGTGTATACAGAGAGGCTAGTGTTTACAGAAAGAGAAGGGTATACAGAGAAGCTAGTGTATACAGAAGGCAGGCTAGGGTATACAGAAGACAGGCGCGTGTATACAGAAGACAGGGTGGCTTATACAGAGAGGCTAGTGTATACACAAGACAGGCTAGGGTATACAGAGGGGCTAGTTTAGACAAAGAGGCTAGTGTATACAGATAGGGTGGGGTATACAGGCTTGGGTATAAAGAGAGGCTAGTGTATACAGAGATGGTAGTGCATAAAGAAGACATGCTAGGTTATACAGAGAGGCTAGGGTATACACAAGACAGAGTAGTGTATACAGAAAACAGGCTGGGGTATACAGAGAGGCTAGTGTATACAGAGAGACTAATGTATATAAAGAGGCTAATGTATACAGAGAGGCTAGTGTGTACAGAAGACAGGCTAGTGTATACAGGGAGGCTTGTGTATACAGAAGACAGTTGTGGTATACAGAGAGGCTAGTGTATACAGAGAGAGTAGGATATACAGAGAAACTAGTGTATACAGAAGACAGGCTAGGGTACACAGAAGACAGGCTAGTGTATACAGAGTAGCTAGTGTATACAGAGAGGGTAGTTTATATAGAAGACAGGCACATGTATACAGAGGACAGGCACATGTATACAGAGGACAGGCACGTGTATACAGAAGACAGGCTGGGGTGTACAGAGAGGCGAGTGTGTACAGAAGACAGGCTAGTGTATACAGAGAGGCTAGTGTAAACAGAAGACAGGCTAGTGTATACAGAACACATGCTAGTGTATATAGAAATCAGGCTAGGTTATACAGAGAGACTAAGGTATACATAAGAAAAGCGGAAGACACAGTAGGAGATGGTATGGTTGCTGCTCACCCCTAGAGCATAAAAAAGGAAAAAATCCCCCCAAAAAGGGTGTGTGGGTTTTTTTGGCAGCAGTTTAAAGGGAATTGAATAATAGATATGATACAGGAGATTATCTAAATATAAATTTTATTAAAGATGTCACAAAATTGACATAGTGGATATGAAACATGGGTCCCAAACATGGGAAAATAAAACAAAACAGAACAATAGAATGTATAAAAGTGCGAGTGCACTGGCAGACAAAAAACTTTTACAATACGTTGCAACAAAAAACAATGTTGGCGGAGTAAAAGAAAGCCTGACGCGTTTCGACCTTTATTTTGGTATAGGTCTTCTTCAAGAGGAGAATTTGTCTGCTAAAAGAGGGCAAAAAGAGGGCAAAAGGAACAAAGATGTTGCAATAATGTATATGTTTCGTACAATGTTCTCCATACTGTTTGATGGGGAAAAAAAAGTATATATGTAATCCGACATTATATAATATTTACCCAAAGACGTATATTCCTGGTATGTTGTGATTTCCAGGTGGGGTTCCCTAGTGCGGCTCCTTGCCCCTCAGGTGGTTCCGAAAGAGCGCTCTCCACACAGTGCGGGCCGGGCCAGGAGATGGTAGACCAGGAGTGTGGCTTACGAGGGGTCACATCTGATAAGTAGCCTCTCACATGCAGGCAAGTATCGCGGCGGCCAGAGCGCCCGGAGGGGTCCCCCAGATCAAAGCGCACCTGCCATTGGGAGTTCAATACCGATCAATTACATTCCGAGTAGTTTAAACTACAAATTATATAGTTTATTGTTTTTATATATGACCCGAATCCGCAAGTGCATGTCTGAATGTCTACCTTTGGCTGGAATTATGTATATAACAATGACCACTTGTGGAATGGTGACTGGCAGGTGGTTAAGTGAAATGGAGTGAAATGAGAGATACAGTAGAAATGGAGACTGCGGTGCTGGTGGGAGCGGGGGAGGGAAGAAGAAAGAAGGAATGAAAAAAGGGGGAAGAAAGAGAAAGAGGGGAGAAAGAGAAAAAGAAAAACAGGGGGGGGAGAACGAGAAAAGGGGGAATGGGGAAGAAAAGAGAAAAAATAGTGAGGGGAGGGAAAAGGGAATAAGAACGACAAAAAGGGGGGGGGGACGGGTATAGGTGGGACTGTGGGAAAAGAGGGGGACCGGGGAGGGATCATGTATAAGAGGTACCGAAGGGAGACAGAACAGCTTAATAGAACCAAGAAAAAAAAATAATAGAATAAAAAGTGAGAATACATGGCGCGCACATGTAAAAAAAAGGTAAAGCATAGGGTCAGCCGATGGAGTAAGTGAAAAACCCAAAGGGAAAGGAGGGAAATGAGACAGGAAAAGGGGGGGTGTATTGAAAGGGAAAATGGTGGGAGAGACAAGGGGAGTGAGCCTGAGCAAGAGCGGAGACGGAAAGAGAAGGGAGAGGAATTTGGAAAAGAAGGAAGACGAGAAGAATAGGAATTAGGATAGGGAAAGAGAAGAGGGGGGGGGAAGAGGGGGGGGGAAAGGGAAACAAAAGGAAGGAAAGAAAGTGGAAGGAAAGGGGGAAAGAAAAGACAGGGAGGGAAAGAAAGAAAGGGGGGGGGAAAGAGAGGGGAGAAAAGGGAGGAAAAAAGGTAATACATATGAAAGTGATGGTGACAAACAAATAATTAGCATCTTAACTGATACAAGGGTGCATGGTTGTGACTCGTGTACATGGGTATTGTATGTGATGCAAATTAATTGGGAGGTGGGTGACTAACTACAATTGTATTTTTGTATTTTATGTGGGGAGAAGGTTTAAAGTCTTGATGTAAAGGTAGGGAGTGTGAGGGGGTAGTTATAGAGAAAATGCCAGACAGTTTACCTTATGGTTTATATTGCAGCTATTCACAGGTGTCCAATAGTATACACCTTAGTGGTAAGCTGTAGCCGATTATGCAATAAATTTGGTCTAGAGGGCAGATGAACAGTCTGGAATCAAGAAAGTAAAAACGCTATGTGTCTATACTTTTAAAGTTTTTTTTTTAAATAAGGAAAGCTAGAATGGAGACATGCATTGCAGAATGTACTTACGGGTCAAGGTAAGTCTGATCTCAGGAGCCCTTGCATGGAAATGGAGTGATGACTCCGCTCCATGGGGCTCTTATATTGGCCAGATTTAAAAAAAATTAGGAACTGGTGTGCCGATTGGCAGGGATTTCAGTTTGCACTGATCGGTAATTGAAACCCCCCACAGGTGTGTGAGATACACCCACCCCGCCCCCTGCATATTCGCCGTTTTACATACCTGCTGTGGGGGCAATGACGGTCAGTGATGCCGTCCAGAGTGACCCCCCCGGCGTCCGTAAATCCCTTCCGGGGTCGCTGCTGCGCCATCCGCGTTGCAATAGCGTGACGTCCCGCATCACGCGCACGCACGTGGCCATGCGCATGCGCAGTGATCGGGAGGAGTCCGCGGGCGCTCAGGGACGCCGCCAGCAAGGGGGAAGTTCCCCCCTGGATGGCCGGGACCTGCCCAGGCATCCAACTGGGGAGAAGTGATTGGAGGAGCCATGATGGACAGTGGCTGCCTCCTCCCCCTTGCTGGGAAGGCACACTCCAGGGATAGCATCCAGGTCCAAATGCCCACACAGGAGGAAGAGCGGTAGCAGCGCCACCTAGGGGGCATCGAACCTATTACATAGGGAAGCAAAAAGATATAATAAGTTAGTCCAAAATCATTAATACAGATTGTGGATTGAGTCAGTCCTCAATGTCATAATATGTTATTTTGGTCCTTCAGTGAGGTGGCCCTTCAAAAGGTGATCAGGGGATGGTTGGAAATAAACCTACTTATTTTAGAGTCATCAGTCAGAATGGTCCAATGTTTCCGAATGATGTCCCTAATTTTTTCGTGCTGTCTAGAGAAACTTAAGATAATTCTTGGTTGGTCCTCATTTTTGTCTTTTCGAATCTCTTTATTGGCTAATAGATCCTGGCGCGAGCACACAGCGACTCTATTATATGCTTTACGCAAGCAAGAGCGGCTGTACCCTCACTCCAGGAGTCTATTTTGACGATTTTTGTCTTCCAGTTTAAAGGAGGACTCTTCTGAGCAGTTTCTGCGAATCCGAAGATATGGGCCGTAAGGGATAGAATTTTTTAAGAATTGTGGATGCGAGCTTTGCGCATGGAGCACTGTGTTACCCGCAGTGGTTTTACGGTATAGAGTGGTTGTTATTTTATTATCAGAGTTGCGTTTGAGTAGGACATCCAAAAAAGTAATTTTTTCTTTGTCATGTGTCATTGTGAACTTCAGATTGCGAGTATTGGAATTCATACGATCATAGAATTCCAAAAGCATTTTTTCCGATCCCTCCCAGACGACGAGGACGTCATCAATGTACCGTAGCCACATTTTGATGTGGCTAGTGTACATGAGGAGGTCCTCATCGCCTAGGAGGGACTTTTCCCACTCCCCCAGGTACAAGTTGGCATAGGCCGGTGCGCAACAAGTGCCCATGGCCACGCCTTGTACCTGGAGGTAGTGGGAATGGTCGAAAGTAAAGAAATTGTGATTAAGAATATACTCAAGCCCATCAATGATGAAATTGTTAAGGGGGCCATCATATCTAGAGCTTGACCAGAGGATATCTCGTACAGCATCGATCCCCTGCATATGGGGGATCGAGCTGTATAGAGCCTCAACGTCAATGGCCACCAAAAGAGCATCTGCAGGTAGTGACATATTCTCGGTTACTTGTAACAGGTGTATAGTATCCTTCAAGAAGGAAGGTAAACTTGTCACAAAGGGTTGCAAAAAAGAGTCGATGACTTTGCTTAAATTTTCAGAGATGCTACCATTTCCCGAGACTATCGGTCGTCCGGGTGGTCTGCTTAGGCCCTTATGTATTTTAGGCAGACTATAAAAAGTGGCAACCCGTGGATATTTGACCTTGATGAATTCATATTGGTCCCTATTTAGGGTACCATCTATGAAGGCCGAGTAAATCATATCTTCAAATTTGATATATGATGTTTGAATTGTCTCAATGGGGACTTTTACATACCAATCTTTGTTATTGAGAATGTTCTGACACATGTGTACGTAGTCGTGATTGTCCATCAGAACCACGTTGCCACCCTTGTCAGAGGTTTTAACCGTGATGTTCACGTTGTTGCGTAGGGAATTAATGGCTTTATGCTCTTCAGGAGTTAGGTTAGTAGGAGAGATTTTCTTTTTTGGAAGTTTGCTCAGATCTCTAATGGTTTGTTTGATAAAGGTGTCTATACTTGGGCTCAAGTTTAGAGGGGGAAATCTGTCAGAGGGTTTTTTGAAGGTCGTCGCCAGAACCTGCGACGGCCTTCCGGCATCTTCCAAATGGTTTTCGAGGTCAATTTGATCTATTAGATCCAATGTATTATTCTCCTGGTATAGGAGTGTTAGGTCCCTCAGTGCTTTGAATTCTTTCATACTGAAAGTGGACCAGTCTGTGGTATCGATATTGTCGGTCCTTGCATGCAGGCTCTTAAGTAGGAGCCTGCGTGCAAAGAGCTGCAAATCGGTTACCACTTCAAAGATGTCGAAATTTTCTTGTGGGCAGAAGGTTAATCCACGGGATAAAACACCTTTCTCAGCTGTTGATAGGGAATATGAGGATATATTAATCACACTGTAGGATTCTGTTGGATCCTTGTTACAAATGCGTCGAAATTTCCCACTCCCCTGTTTGTTTGGGGTGGGGAGAGTCCCCGTGTTAAGTTTAAAGGGCTCTTTATAGTTTGTTTCAAACGCTTAACTATATGATTTGTCTGAGTCATATTGCTGGGAATGTTAGATGTTATCTTATCAGTGTTTTCCACCTCAATATTAGAGGGCTCAAAGGTGTCTTCTGGTTACAGACAGCTTGGCCCTCCTCCGCATCCGTATCAACGGTGCGTTTCTTCCTGTCTTGTTGGGGAGAAGAACTTTTGTTGTTACGACTTCGTTTGAAATTACCCCTTCCTTTCTGCGCTGTACTAGAACTTTGACTCGTATTTGGAATATTTTTAGTTTTGAGGGTATTAATAGGGTTGGAAAATTGTGACCTGGATGATAACATCTAACATTCCCAGCAATATGACTCAGACAAATCATATAGTTGAGCATTTGAAACAAACTATAAAGAGCCCTTTAAACTTAACACGGGGACTCTCCCCACCCCAAACAAACAAGGGAGTGGGAAATTTTGACGCATTTGTAACAAGGATCCAACAGAATCCTACACTGTGATTAATCTATCCTCATATTCCCTATCAACAGCTGAGAAAAGTGTTTTATCCCGTAGATTAACCTTCTGCCCAAAAGAAAATTTCGACATCTTTGAAGTGGTACCCGATTTGCAGCTCTTTGCACGCAGGCTCCTACTTAAGAGCCTGCATGCAAGGACCGACAATATCGATACCACCGACTGGTCCACTTTCAGTATGAAAGAATTCAAAGCACTGAGGGACCTAAAACTCCTATACCAGGAGAATAATACATTGGATCTAATAGATCAAATTGACCTCGAAAACCATTTGGAAGATGCCGGAAGGCCGTCGCAGGTTCTGGCGACGACCTTCAAAAAACCCTCTGACAGATTTCCCCCTCTAAACTTGAGCCCAAGTATAGACACATTTATCAAACAAACCATTAGAGATCTGAGCAAACTTCCAAAAAAAGAAAATCTCTCCTACTAACCTAACTCCTGAAGAGCATAAAGCCATTAATTCCCTACGCAACAACGTGAACATCACGGTTAAAACCTCTGACAAGGGTGGCAACGTGGTCCTGATGGACAATCACGACTACGTACACATGTGTCAGAACATTCTCAATAACAAAGATTGGTATGTAAAAGTCCCCATTGAGACAATTCAAACATCATATATCAAATTTGAAGATATGATTTACTCGGCCTTCATAGATGGTACCCTAAATAGGGACCAATATGAATTCATCAAGGTCAAATATCCACGGGTTGCCACTTTCTATAGTCTACCTAAAATACATAAGGGCCTAAGCAGACCACCCGGACGACCGATCGTCTCGGGAAATGGTAGCATCTCTGAAAATTTAAGCAAAGTCATCGACTCTTTTTTGCAACCCTTTGTGACAAGTTTACCTTCCTTCTTGAAGGATACTATACACCTGTTACAAGTAACCGAGAATATGTCACTACCTGCAGATGCTCTTTTGGTGGTCATTGACGTTGAGGCTCTATACAGCTCGATCCCCCATATGCAGGGGATCGATGCTGTACGAGATATCCTCTGGTCAAGCTCTAGACATGATGGCCCACTTAACAATTTCATCATTGATGGGCTTGAGTATATTCTTAATCACAATTTCTTTACTTTCGACCATTCCCACTACCTCCAGGTACAAGGCGTGGCCATGGGCACTTGTTGCGCACCGGCCTACACCAACTTGTACCTGGGGGAGTGGGAAAAGTCCCTCCTAGGCGACGAGGACCTCCTCATGTACACTAGCCACATCAAAATGTGGCTACGGTACATTGATGACGTCCTCGTCGTCTGGGAGGGAGCTGAAAAAATGCTTTTGGAATTCTATGATTGTATGAATTCCAATACTCGCAATCTGAAGTTCACAATGACACATGACAAAGAAAAAATTACTTTTTTGGATGTCCTACTCAAACGCAACTCTGATAATAATATAACAACCACTCTATACCATAAAACCACTGCGGGTAACACAGTGCTCCACGCGCAAAGCTCGCATCCACAATTCTTAAAAAATTCTATCCCTTACGGCCAATATCTTCGGATTCGCAGAAACTGCTCAGAAGAGTCCTCCTTTAAACTGGAAGCCAAAAATCTTCAAAATAGACTCCTGGAGCGAGGGTACAGCCGCTCTTGCTTGCGTAAAGCATATAATAGAGTCGATGTGTGCTCGCGCCAGGATCTATTAGCCAAAAAAGAGATTCGAAAAGACAAAAATGAGGACCAACCAAGAATTATCTTAAGTTTCTCTAGACAGCACGAAAAAATTAGGGACATCATTCGGAAACATTGGACCATTCTGACTGATGACTCTAAAATAAGTAGGTTTATTTCCAACCATCCCCTGATCACCTTTCGAAGGGCCACCTCACTGAAGGACCATTTGGTTCAAAGTGAATTCCGAGATGAGCAGAAACGATTAAAACACTGCTCAATCCTCGACTCTTTTCCATACGGCCACTGCTCCTGCTGCCAGTATATCCAACGCCAAAAAACCTTTTGTCTCCCTAATGGGATGACATTTAGACCAGCCCACTTTGCCAATTGCCAGACGAAGGGTGTTGTCTATATAATGACATGTGACTGTGGGGCCTACTATGTTGGCAAAACGAAGCAGGAATTCCACTGCCGGACGTCCAAGCACGTCTACTCGATGCAAATTGGGAACCACTACCTACCACTCGGCCGCCATGTGGTTCAAACACATGACTATAAGATGCCGAAAATAACCTTCACCGCGCTCGATATATTCCGGATCGAGGCGGTGATTGGAACAAATCACTGCTACAATTAGAACAGAGATGGATTTTCAAATTACAGGCTACATCTCCGCCTGGACTCAATGAGTCCATTTCCTTTGCCCCATTTTTAAAGGGGTTTACGTCTGGGAAAACACAGTAATATAATGTTTGCCGGACGATCATCGAGTAAGACGTGCTTGGACATCCTAAGTGCAGGGCGCTACTGCTTCGACCTTTGCCCCCACATAGTCCCTTCTCCCCCCCCCCCCCCCTATATACATATAGGCATATGGCCAGGCCAAAGCCTGTCCTTTTATTTTTGGGACAACAAATCCCCATTTCAAATTGATGCCAAAACCTCTTTCCTTACACATTCTGCAAGATCCGTGTTCCATTACCATTATTATTTGATATGATACATAAATGATACTTGTTAGGATTCACACAAAATAACATATTATGACATTGAGGACTGACTCAATCCACAATCTGTATTAATGATTTTGGACTAACTTATTATATCTTTTTGCTTCCCTATGTAATAGGTTCGATGCCCCCTAGGTGGCGCTGCTACCGCTCTTCCTCCTGTGCGGGCATTTGGACCTGGATGCTATCCCTGGAGTGTAGCTTCCCAGCAAGGGGGAGGAGGCAGCAACTGTCCATCATGGCTCCTCTAATCACTTCTCCCCAGTTGGATGCCTGGGCAGGTCCCGGCCATCCAGGGGGGAACTTCCCCCTTGCTGGCGGCGTCCCTGAGCGCCCGCGGACTCCTCCCGATCACTGCGCATGCGCGTGGCCACGTGCGTGCGCGTGATGCGGGACGTCACGCTATTGCGACGCGGACGGTGCAGCAGCGACCCCGGAAGGGATTCACGGACGCCAGGGGGGTCACTCTGGACGGCATCACTGACCGTCATTGCCCCCATAGCAGGTATGTAAAACGGCGAATATGCAGGGGGCGGGGTGGGTGTATCTCACACACCTGTGGGGGGTTTCAATTACCGATCAGTGCAAACTGAAATCCCCGCCAATCGGCACACCAGTTCCTAATTTTTTTAAATCTGGCCAATAAAAGAGCCCCATGGAGCGGAGTCATCACTCCATTTCCATGCAAGGGCTCCTGAGATCAGACTTACCTTGACCCGTAAGTATATTCTGCAATGCATGTCTCCATTCTAGCTTTCCTTATTTTAAAAAAAACTTTAAAAGTATAGACACATAGCCTTTTTACTTTCTTGATTCCAGACTGTTCATCTGCCCTCTGGACCAAATTTATAGCATAATCGGCTACAGCTTACCACTAAGGTGTATACTATTGGATACCTGTGAATAGCTGCAATATAAACCATAAGGTAAACTGTCTGGCATTTTCTCTATAACTACCCCCTCACACTCCCTACCTTCACATCAAGACTTTAAACCTTCTCCCCACATAAAATACAAAAATACAATTGTAGTTAGTCACACACCTCCCAATTAATTTGCATCACATACAATACCCATGTACACGAGTCACAACCATGCACCCTTGAATCAGTTAAGATGCTAATTATTTGTTTGTCACCATCACTTTCATATTTATTACCTCGATGTGGCACTTTATTGTTTGGCCCGTGGCCCCCATCACACTTTCTTTCCTTATCCCATCTTTTATCCCCCACACCTTTCTCCCCCCCCTTTTTTCCTCCCTTTTCTCCCCCTCTCCTCCCCCCCCCCCTTTCTTTCTTTCCCTCCCTGTCTTTTCTTTCCCCCTTTCCTTCCACTTTCTTTCCTTCCTTTTGTTTCCCTTTCCCCCCTTCTTCCCCCCCCTTCTTCTCTTTCCCTATCCTAATTCCTATTCTTCTCGTCTTCCTTCTTTTCCAAATTCCTCTCCCTTCTCTTTCCGTCTCCGCTCTTGCTCAGGCTCACTCCCCTTGTCTCTCCCACCATTTTCCCTTTCAATACACCATACACCCCCCCTTTTCCTGTCTCATTTCCCTCCTTTCCCTTTGGGTTTTTCACTTACTCCATCGCCTGACCCTATGCTTCACCTTTTCCATACATGTGGGCGCCATGTATTCTCACTTTTTATTCTATTATTATTTTTCCTTGGTTCTATTAAGCTGTTCTGTCTCCTTTCGGTACCTCTTATACATGATCCCTCCCCGGTCCCCCTCTTTTCCCACAGTCCCACCTATACCCCCCCCCCTTTTTGTCGTTCTTATTCCCTTTTCCCTCCCCTCACTCTTTTTTCTCTTTTCTTCCCCATTCCCCCTTTTCTCATTCTCCCCCCCCTCTTTTTCTTTTTCTCTTTCTCCCCTCTTTCTCTTTCTTCCCCCTTTTTTCATTCCTTCTTTCTTCTTCCCTCCCCCGCTCCCACCAGCACCGCAGTCTCCATTTCTACTGTATCTCTCATTTCACTCCATTTCACTTAACCACCTGCCAGTCACCATTCCACAAGTGGTCATTGTTATATACATAATTCCAGCCAAAGGTAGACATTCAGACATGCACTTGCGGATTCGGGTCATATATAAAAACAATAAACTATATAATTTGTAGTTTAAACTACTCGGAATGTAATTGATGGCAGGTGCGCTTTGATCTAGGGGACCCCTCCGGGCGCTCTGGCCGCCGCGATACTTGCCTGCATGTGAGAGGCTACTTATCAGATGTGACCCCTCGTAAGCCACACTCCTGGTCTACCATCTCCTGGCCCGGCCCGCACTGTGTGGAGAGCGCTCTTTCGGAACCACCTGAGGGGCAAGGAGCCGCACTAGGGAACCCCACCTGGAAATCCCAACATACCAGGAATATACGTCTTTGGGTAAATATTATATAATGTCGGATTACATATATACTTTTTTTTCCCCATCAAACAGTATGGAGAACATTGTACGAAACATATACATTATTGCAACATCTTTGTTCCTTTTGCCCTCTTTTTCCCCTCTTTTAGCAGACAAATTCTCCTCTTGAAGAAGACCTATACCAAAATAAAGGTCGAAACGTGTCAGGCTTTCTTTTACTCCGCCAACATTGTTTTTTGTTGCAACGTATTGTAAATGTTTTTTGTCTGCCAGTGCACTCGCACTTTTATACATTCTATTGTTCTGTTTTGTTTTATTTTCCCATGTTTGGGACCCATGTTTCATATCCACTATGTCAATTTTGTGACATCTTTAATAAAATTTATATTTAGATAATCTCCTGTATCATATCTACTATTCAATTCCCTTTAAACTGCTGCCAAAAAAAACCACACACCCTTTTTGGGGGGATTTTTTCCTTTTTTACATAAGAAAAGCTAGTGTATATAGAAGACAGGCTTGTGTATACAGAAGGCAGGCTGGGGTATACAGAAAGGCTAGTGTATACAGAGAGGCTAGTGTATACAGAGAGGCTGGTGTATACAGAGAGGCTAGTTATACAGAGAGGCTAGGTTATACAGAGATAGAGATGCTAGTGCATATAGAGTGGTTGGGGTATACAGAGAGGCTAGTTTAATGAGAGGCTAGTGTATACAGAGAGGCTGGGGTATACCAAGAGGCTAGTGTATACAGAGAGGCTGGGACATATAGAGAGGCTAGTGTATACAGAGAGGCTGGGTATACAGAGAGGATGGGGTATACAGAGAGGCCAGTGTATACAGACAGGTTAGTGTATACAGAGAGGCTAGAGTATACAGAGAGGCTGGGGTATACAGAGAGGCTGGGGTACACAGAGAAGCTAGTGTATACCGAGAGGTTGGGTATACAGAGAGGTTGGGTATACAGAGAGGCTAGTTTAAAGAGAGGCTAGTGTATACAGAGAGGCTAGTGTATACAGAACACAGGCTGGGGTATACAGAGAGGCTTGTGTATATAAAGAGGCTAGTGTATACTGAGAGTCGAGTGTATACAGAGAGGCTGGTGTGTACAGAGAGGCTGGTGTGTACAGAGAGGCTGGTGTGTACAGAGAGGCTAGTGTATATAGAGAGGCTAGTGTATAGAGAGAGTCGAGTGTATACAGAGAGGCTAGTGTATACAGAAGACAGGCTTGGGTATACAGAGAGGCTGACAGTGTATACAGAAGAATGGCTAGTGTATACAGAGAGGCTAGTGTGTACAGAAGACAGGCTAGTGTATTCAGAAAGGCTAGTGTATACAGAAGACAGGATGGTGCAGACTAGCTAGTGTGTACAGGCTGGTGTATACTGAATACAGTCTTTGGTATACAGAGAGTCAAGCGTATTCAGGGAGTCTAGTGTATACAGAGAGGCTAGTGTATACATAAGACTGGCTAGTGTATACAGAGAGGCTAGTGTGTACATAAGACAGGCTAGTGTTTTCAGAGAGGCTAGTGTATTCAGAAGACAGGCTGGTGTATACTAGTATAGCACTTAAACCCCAAAAAGCTGCTGGTATTTGATTGGGCTTACTGTTCCTTTACTGTTCCACCTTATCCGTCATAGGGGTCCCATTACAGATTTTAGCTCTGACACAGTCTCTTTTTTCAATGCTTTATTTAAGAAAGACACATGCAATAGAGGGATGAAGGGTTTAGGGAATTGAGGTACCTTTAAATTGCAGATCAGGAATACTTTCTTTGATCCAGAGGACAACAGCTCCACAACTGGATTCAGCAACCACCGGATAGACCCCTCTCACTGACCTAGCAGCCAATGCGATGCTCGGTCATAGTCTCTGCCACAGACTTTAAGATTTGGTATAACCGTTACACAATCCTCTGCCACAAGATTGGGTAATTAGCGACTTTTTGCAATGTCAAGGCTTGATCACATAGTACCAGTTCCCTTCTTCCGAACCTACGGTACTGTGAGGTAGGGGACCCGGGATACATCCTCCAACCAACTGAGTCTCCAGGATCTTCGAAAGGCACCGGCCTTTTTGCGCGGTCCTCTCCTGAAAAGTCCTCCCCTGGACCCTCCAGTCGCTCGGCTTCTTCCCGCAGGCAAGACAGCACAGGACCATCCCTGGATCGGTAGGCCCCAAGACATTTGGGCCTACCTTCAGTAACGACCCTTGGGCCAGCCGGCCCCGAGACAATTTAGCGGCAGCAACACACCTTAGGCCAGGAAGGCCATCAGATCAGAACCAAACTCCCTGTCACAGGGTCTGTCCCTTAAGTACCCCCTCCCAGAATTCACAGCAGGCGGACCACACCCACTAACTGTTTCCATGCAAAGAGGCACTTAATACACCCAGCTTGTTACAATTTCCAACTTTGGCCAAAATAATAGGGCGCCATCCCTAGGCCAAGGGGAAAACCACACAACCAGCCAAACTGAAGCAGAACCAGAATTTACAATAATGGCAGTCTGAGCTAAACTACAGCTTCAGACAAACTAAATTTTTATTTATACCGTCTGTATTGAAAATACCAGCGCTACACTAGCTAGTGTGTACAGGCTAGTGTATACTGAAGACAGTCTGGGGTACACAGAGAGTCTTTTTTTTTTTTTTAAACTTTATGTCTGGAAATGTTCCATCCGCTGGTGAAACTGCCTAATATTTGGCGTGCAGTACTGTGGTCCACCAGCAGGTGTCTCCTGGCAGTCTGGAACTGCCAGGGGAGCTTTTTCCTGTTGATAGTAGTATGTCATCTTTGGGCTGCAGTACTGGCGTCCACCAGCGGATGGATCCTGGCAGTGTGGATTAGTCAGCACCTCTTGCAATCAGGTGTTACTTGAGACCAATTACAGGCATATAAATACCCGGCAGGCCCTCAAATGCTTGCCTTGGTATCTTTCTTCCATGCGCCCTGACCTGCATCCTGCATCCTGCATCCTGCATCCTGCTCCCTGCTCCTGCTCCTGCACCTGAACCTGAACCTGAACCTGAGCCCGTACCCGTACCCGTACCCGATCCCATCCTGATCCTGTGTTCCTGTTCCCTTGTAGCCTTTCCCATCCTTAATCTCCCTCTCCCGTCCTGCCCTTGTTCATCTGATGATCCTCTGTGTATGACCCTGGCATGGCTAAGGTTTGTGATTCCGGAACTGCCCTTGTTATCTGCTGATCTTCTGTGTATGACCCTGGCCTGGCTAATGTGTTTGATTTTGGTACTTCCCTTTGACTGTATATATTATCTGTTGTCTGTGGGTTTCTGTTTGTTAGTTGAGCACTATTTGTATTTGGGGTATTTACTTATTTATATCACTTACCTTGAATAAACATTATTCTGTAGCGGTCACACTTTAACAAGTGTGCGCTATAAATGGAATTTAATTTTTTTCCCTCACAACAGTAATGGGGTTCTGAGGGTTAATTGTATAAGTTTACTTTGGCATCAGTTTGGCTGGGCTGTACTAGGGTTCTGCCTGGTCATAGGTGCAGTGAGGCACCCCTGACAGGTTGATAACCATGCCTGGTTGGACGTTTTGGGTACCAATCTTTCTCAGAGCCAATCAGTGGGCACGTCTGGCCCCGCTGTGTAGTCTGGGGAGGGGTACTTAAGGCGCTAAAGTCACGTGTTCGGGGTTCGACCGCAGTCTTGTTCCTGGTTCTGGTCTGGGGTAGCCCCGTGAGGGGTCCCAGGCATAGGAGTGTTTGCCGTCCCGCAAACATGGTTAGTCTGACCAACCCCATAGACCAGCCTGGTCTGGGGTGGGGATCCATCTGTTCCTGAGTCTCGGAGCCGGTTGACCCGAGGCACAGTAACTGAAGGAGGATTCAAGGTGTACCAGTGTGCTCTCAATATTGGAGGGACACGGCAACTCGTACAAGTGACCAGGGGAGGACTCTTCGGAGGAGGGCATCTCAGTAAGAGCCTGGAAGCTGAGTTGTATGGACACTAAAGAATCCATACTTCCACAGTACTGCCAAGGAGACAGAGAAAGTTCCAGGTACTGCGGGAAAGGTTCCTATTATCTTCAGTTATAAGTTCATTCTGTGTCAGAGACTTTTGCAAGTTTCCGGATCTCATTGTTGGCTGCTAGACCTCTGGCTAGAGGTCTAGCCGGCATTGAAGCGCCCAGCTGCAAGTGGCTACTCTCTGGGTTGATTAGAGTCATTCAGTGGATGTCAGCAGTTCAAGGTGCCTGAGTTTCTTCACCCGTACTCTCTATTCCTATTTGAGACTGTGTTATGTTGGATGTTACCACTGCAGAATAAAAACCTTAAAAAGGACTTTTATGTGTCAGCATCCAAAGTTGTTGGGTACTAACCCTGGGAACCCCTGGACATTCACCTACAAGCCACAAGGAGGTAACTGGTAAGCCCAAAAGTCAAAGCCGTCCCTCAAGGGGTTATGGCCACTACAATTCTCATTCACTTTACATGCGTTTTGGTTTCCTCTTTGCAATCCACACAATCTGGTCACACCTGTTTATGACAGTATACCAAGGCCATCTCTGACCAGAAGTGGCTGCACAGGGGAACCATCTTGATTCTGTTTTACATTGCTGGGATGAATTCAGATATAATTGTTTATTATGCTCTGCTGGCAACAGAGATTTCTGAATATCTCTGCCAGATATTGAAAGGGTCGTCCAGTTATCAGCTGCTGGAGATTATCCATTTAGCTCACTCTGTGGTCGATCAGGGCAGTATACTGTTTGAAAATGTTCAACCTTTGATTGTAATGTGTACAGAGCTGGCTCTGCTCTGTCTCCTAAAAGGGCCATGATGACTTTTCTACCCCCTTCAGCATTAACCAGGTTGCGTTCCCTTAGTATGGCTGTTGGAGGATGACTCTGCACCCTTTTTGGAGCACTATTCGGTTTGTCCCTGTGACAGACCTAGCCGGGACAGAGGCTGTTGGAGGGGACTGAATGCGAGCCTATTGCCTTGTGATTACGGGCCTTGGCATTTGGGGGAACGTTGCTCTTTGTGAGCTGTATGCCTGGGGACCGCTGAGCTGGTTTTATTTAGATTTAGGTCCATGCTGGCCCCCCAAGACACAGACTGTGGATATGTATATGTTGTATATATGTATATATAATGTGTGTTGTCCCCATGCTGTTGGGACACACACTGTCAGATGCTAATGTCGTCAACTCCAGCCAGCCTGTCTGTCTGTTGTCTTATGTAATGTAGATGTGGCTGGTCTGGCTTGACACAGATTCTAAAGAATATTTCACCTATTGCTGTATGTGCTAATTAACCCTGCAATTGAATGAAGGAGTCCAGTGTTGATTAAGATAATTAGCTCGTGCTAATTAGGTTAGGTTTTAGTCATCTGGCTGTATATATGTGTGTGACATGTCAAATAAAGTTGATTCCTGATGTACTCCAAGACTAGTGTTGTCTAGTTCTTGGGGGTTCCTATAACCAGATCCATTGGACTCATGTTCCAGGACTTAGGAAGCATTTACGGCCGACACCTTGAGTACAGGATCCGTCACATTGTTGGCAAGCAGTGGGATTGTGCTTCCTGCAGTCTGGGACATCCAAACCTCCACCGGGATCCAAGATCAGGATAGAAGACTTCGGTCACCCCAGCGGAGATATGGATCTGGCATCAGAGTTCCCGGGGCTGCTGCGGATCATTCTTTCAGCATACACCAGGACTGTGTCTAAGGATGAATACCTGGAGCTCAGGCAGCAGATTTGGGTGGAGCTGTGGATTTGAGCCCTCCAGCTCGCTGGTATAAAACAAGGAAAGTTCTTTCCAACCCAAGAGCAACGGGCCAGTGACCAACGGGCATTGTGGATGGCATTCCTGGGAGAGCGGCCCCAGGAGCAATGGGTGACTGAGTTGGACAGGCTGGTCCAGCAGGAGATAGAGCTGGACAATCATTATCGGGCTCTGCAATGGCACGCAGAGCAGGGATATTTAGGGGAGACAACAGAATGCTCTCCGGAGGGATATGACTTTGAAGGCCCTGGATTGCTGTGGGAGAGCCTTACAGATCGTTTTGTGTTTGGCGATGGAGGGGAACCTACCCTTGAGGACCTGCGAGAATATAGAGAGGCTATGCTCGGTCTTGCAGGGGTCTCAGAGCTTAAACCTGATCTGGACCATTTGTTAAGGAAGGAACAGCATCTGGAAAGGGCATACAGGAAACTGCTAGAACACGTTCAGCAGCATGGCAGAGAATCGGCAGTGGAAACTCCAGAGATTGTCGTCCCCAAACCTGAAGTACTGACAATTGGGCAGAGTTCTGCTAACTTCTGCCCAGCACCAACAGTGGCTTCGGCCTTCTTGAGAGAAGAGGTAGTCGGCCTTTCTCTCCCAACACTGACAGGGACATGGGATTTGCTGCCAGCAGCATCTATGGAGTTACAACAAACTTCTCCAGCTGAAGATCTGGTAACTGAACAGAGGGTCCAAGACCTCTGTCCCACACATTTAGCAATTCCAGAGACTGGAGATTTAATAGACGTTTCTGTAGAGGAGGAACCACCTAGCAAACCCCCAGCAGAAGTGCTGGCAACCGGGCAGAGTGCTACCAACCTCTGCCCAGAACCGAACTAAAATAGATTTAGGTCCATGCTGGCCCCCCAAGACACAGACTGTGGATATGTATATGCTGTATATATGTATATATAATGTGTGTTGTCCCCATGCTGTTGGGACACACACTGTCAGATGCTAATGTCGTCAACTCCAGCCAGCCTGTCTGTCTGTTGTCTTGTGTAATGTAGATGAGGCTGGTCTGGCTTGACACAGATTCTAAAGAATATTTCACCTATTGTTGTATGTCCTAATTAACCGTGCAATTGAATGAAGGAGTCCAGTGTTGATTAAGATAATTAGCTCATGCTAATTAGGTTAGGTTTTAGTCATCTGGCTGTATATATGTGTGTGACATGTCAAATAAAGTTGATTCCTGATTTACTCCAAGAATAGTGTTGTCTAGTTCTTGGGGGTTCCTATAACCAGATCCATTGGACTCATGTTCCAGGACTTAGGAAGCATTTACGGCGGACACCTTGAGTACAGGATCCGTCACAGTCCCAAACAGTTGTTGAAAGATTGTATAGATGAAGTGCAGTCCCGGGTCAGACAGAGGGTATGTGAGCCCACTTTTGTGCTACCTATACTTCAGTCATGGTCAGACCTGTTATGCCCAGCTTCTGTCAGCTCTCCACAACCCAGAGCTGCTACTAAACACCTGCCTGTTCATGATTCCTTTCTCCCATCAACCCTGGCAACCTTAGCTACCCTCCAATATACCCTGCTCCCCACCAAGTATCAATACCCTGTTTCTACTTCCTGCATCTATCCTGCCTTTAACCCACCTGCCTCTTCTCTACTACCTGCAACTTTCCCACAAAAACTTACTCTGGCTGCTGTTGCCACTTCCTTGCCATATCCCAGGCCATCGTTTCAGTATGCCTCACCTCCTACCTACAGTCCTACAGCCACCTACAGATCTCCAGCAGTTAAGCCAAAGAAGAAACTGAAGTTCTTCCCCACTCACACGATCCTGCCAGTAACCCAACTTGCTTCCACACCAACCAACCTGCTCCAGTCTGCATGCATACCAGCTGAACCTGATAACCCACCTGATTCTGCCAAACCTCTGCCTGCTATCCAGCCAGTGTCTCCCCCTGAAGTTCCTGTGCCCCAATGTGATGTTCCTATGTGTATGTTCCAGCCTGACGTCCCAGCGTTCCAGCCTGACGTCCCGGTCTTCCAGCCTGATGTCCTGGTGCCGGTCTTCCAGCCTGATGTCCTGGTGCCGGCCTTCCATCCTGATGTCCTGGTGCCGGCCTTCCAGCCTGATGTCCCGCTGCCTGCCTTCCAGTCTGATGTCCCGCTGCCTGCCTTCCAGTCTGATGTCCCGCTGCCTGCCTTCCAGTCTGATGTCCTGCGGCCAGCTTCCCAGTCTGATGTGCCAGCTTCCTAGTCCGATGTGCCAGCTTCCCAGTCGGATGTGCCAGCTTCCCAGTCGGATGTGCCAGCTTCCCAGTCTGATGCGCCAGCTTCCCAGTCTGATGCGCCAGCTTCCCAGTCTGATGTGCCCCTGTCTACTGCCCAGCCTGAGGTGTTCCTGTCTGCTGCCCAGCCTGAGGTGTTCCTGTCTGCTGCCCAGCCTGAGGTGTTCCTGTCTGCTGCCCAGCCTGAGGTGTTCCTGTCTGCTGCCCAGCCTGAAGTGTTCCTGTCTGCTGCCCAGCCTGAGGTGTTCCTGTCTGCTGCCCATTGCCTGGTTTAACACTTTGGACTGTCTTCATATCCAGCTTAGTGTGACTCTGCCTGCTGCCAGTACCCATCATTTCAGTTTTTTTCTACACTAATAGAAATTACACATTGATACCTCTTGCTTCCCACCAGGGTTTCCAAGTCAAGTCATATTTCTTGAGCGCCCCTTGTTTTAAATATATCGATTTCTCCTGAGAATTACTCCATTCATACTATTCAGCCATTCGCCACTGGACAGAAGCGACGCCAACTGCCATCTCCAGGTGTTTAAGTTCCTTGCTTGTAATAAGCATCTCATGACTGCTACCTGGGTGTTTCCTGGTTTTCCCACTCCCTCCACTAGTCCCAGTAGGCAACGTTTTACCTCCAACTCAGTGGAGATTCCAAACGCCCAGTCGATGACTCCTGTCACCTCCGTCCGGTAGCGGAACAGCTTCGGGCATCTCCAAAACATGTGGAGCACATCCGCTTTTTAGTCGCCACACCTAGGGCATCTTGAGTCCAGCCGACGGCCAAACTGAAAACGTTTTTGAAGGATATAGTAAGTTCTTGTACAGCAGGAACAAATGTGACATCCTCTGAGAGGGGGACAGCGAGACCAGACCAGTCCAAAATTCTGTCCCACTGCAATTCGGAGATGTCTCCCACGTCTTTTTCCCATTTTCTCCTGTTTAGGGGGGGGGGGGGCCCTTTGGGCTCCTTCTGCTGATCTTGTGTTTATCTCGTGTTAGTAGAAGTTTGGTTAGAGACAATTCGCGCTTTTCAGACTTGTGCTTCAGATCGTTACTGCTCTTCAGTTTGTACTTGTCGGTGCGTATCTGCTTATCAGTGCATGTAGTCAGTTCGCATTTGTTTGTCATTGCGGCCTATATATTGATATAGTACGCTTTGATTTTCAGTGCTTATTGTCCGCTTGTTTCTGGTTTTCAGTTCGTTCTTTCAGGCCTTGCTGTTTATCGGTGCTTTCTGTTAGTCCGTTCTGACCAGCCGACCGTTTTGAAGCCATGTTTCGTGTACGTACTCGTCGCAGAGGTCGCGCTGTTGTTGTAGAATCACATATTAGCCAATGTATTTCATATTATTCATATAGATTTGCATATATTTTATTGATAATATAATTATTATTATTGTTATTATTATTATTATTATTATTATTATTATATAGTAGTGGTCTTATCAATATTATTATTCGATAGTAAAGTAATAGTTATTACATTTCCATTAATGTACACTATGTTATTGTAAAATATAGAGAACGTCTTCTTTTTTAAATGTTGAACTTTAGATGACCTCTCTGGTTCTTTCTGATATTTTTTATAAGCTAGTTTACTGGGTGAAAGTTCATTAGAACACATTCAAGTTATATAGAATTGCTTAGAGTCCTGAAATGCATATAAATCACAGAGTTACTAATTAGAAGAAGAGAGAACTTTTGACAGAAGTGAAATATAGCTGATAAGCTAAGCACCGTCAAAGATAAGAAAAACAGGTGGTTAAAATAATTAGGTGGAATATGGGAAAGTTATGTAAAGAACATTAAATTAAGTTTGACAAGGTCAAAGAAAGGTCTGTTTGTGCCCTCATTAAAACTGTTAAAATACATACATATAGTGAGACATATAACACATCTGGTGGGGTTATTGAAAGTTCATTTTGCCAAAAAGAGCGGAATGCACACGGACGCGCGGGTGCGCGGGAGCACGCGGGAGCACCGCGTGACACTGTTTGGCGCCAGGAGCGCTATTTAAAGGAGACCTCTACCATGCCATCTTGCTGTCCGGTCTACAGCGTTCCAGTGACCCCTAGCTACCAGCTATTCCTGTGCTACCTGATTCCAGCTACCTGATTCCAGTACCCGGCTTGTCCCTGACCTTCCTTGCCTGCTGCCTGTCTCCAATCCCGGCTTGTCCTGACACCTCTTCTGCCTGCTCCTTGGTCCCTCGCTGCCCGCCTGTTACCGACCCGGCCTGCTTCACGACTACACCTTGCCTGCTGATTCTGTACTGCACCTGCCCGCAAGTGTATGACCCAGCCTGCCTGTGACCTGCTACTGTTCCGGACTATAAGACACCTCCTGCTGCCTGCAGCCCCCAGCTACCTGCCTGCTCCTCCGGAACTACAGTACACCTCCAGGGTTCCTGCTCAAGTCCACAACTGGTCTTCCCGCAGCACTCCAGAAGTCCGGACCAGCCCTGCATCTGTAATCTGTCAGGCACTTGTGCCCCTTTGCACTCCCAAGCCCCTGTCTGCTCTATCAGGGGTTCCCGAGCCAGAGGTATACGAGACACTGCTCCCTGCATAAGTGGGCTCAGCCATCAGGTACGTGACAGTACCAGACAGCCATGTCCGAGCCCACGCAGGGAGCTTCTCCAATGGACGAACTGTGCTGCCACCTTGCTGGCCTAACCCAGGCAGTGAAGAATCTTCAGGACGGCTATAACCGGCTAGAGAAACGTGTTCAGGTCCTGTCTGCAGCCACACCACCCTCATCTGGAACTCCTGCTGCTCCTTCCGTGGTGATGTTGCCACCTAAACCCAAGGTTCCCACCCCAGAGTGGTTTTCTGGAGACCGTAGTAAATTCCGAGCTTTCCGCAATGCTTGTGAACTCTTCTTCGCCCTGCAGCCAAGGACTTTCTCCCTCGAATCCACTAAAGTGGGCTTCGTCATCTTCCTGCTGCTGGGGGATCCTCAAGCCTGGGCCCATCGGCTTCTGGAGCAGAAGGATGCCTACCTTGACAATTTGGGTTCTTTTTTCCAAGCCATGTCCCAGCTCTCTGAAGACCAGCAATTAACTGCTACTGCAGAGACGGCCCTGCACTCCCTACAGCAAGGCCGCAGACCAGCGGAGGACTATGCATCGGAGTTTAGGCGTTGGAGTTCCGACACCAACTGGAACGACTCCGCCCTGCGGTACCAGTTCCGCATGGGTCTCTCCAAGCCCTTAAAAGATGAACTAGCCCGAGTGGGCATGCCAGAGACTTTAGATGCTCTCATTAATCTGTCCATTCAGATTGATAGGCAGCTAAGAGAACGGAGGTCCGAACGTGCTGCCGGTCCTTCCCGACCAATCTGGATGCTTCCTAGTACCTAGTTTCTCTCAGTCAGCTCCCCCAGCTCCAGCGGCCTCTACTCCTGATGTTCCTGAGCCCATGCAGTTAGGACTACTACGCCCTTCTCTGACACCTGAAGAACGGCAACGCAGGCAATCCAATAACCTTTGCCTTTACTGTGGAGAATCGGGACATTATGTGAGGACCTGCCCTGCTAAGCTCCGTAAGTGCTGCACCACCTCTTCTGCTCTTACACCTACCCTGCCTAGTAACACTTCTCACCTGGCTGTCTCCATTCTCTTGCAGCTCCCAGGAGTGAATACCCGGGTCACCGCTATCATTGACTCTGGAGCCTGCAGCTGTTTCATGGATTTAACCTTTGCCACCCGGCACCATGTCCCTCTGCGGCCAAGGGCAAAAGGACTCTCTGTACATTTGGCTGATGGTTCAGCTCTTAAGTCTGGACCAGTCACACAAGAGACTGTACCAATATTAACCACTATTGCTGGAAACCACCAGGAACTATTGTGCCTAGACATCATCAAATCCCCTCTCTTTCCAGTCATCCTAGGCATGCCCTGGCTGAGGGCTCATAACCCACAGATTGATTGGACTTCTGGGAAGATCAGCTTCCCCTCTTCCTACTGTAATCAATATTGTCTGCTGGAGACTGTTCAAGTATCATCTCCTATACTTTGTATGGAAGCAGATGATGAGACCCGTCAAGCCGTCCCTGAAGTCTACCACAGGTTCCTAGATGTCTTCAGCAAGAAGGGTGTGGACACCCTTCCTCCTCACAGGCCATATGACTGCCCGATTGAAATTCTCCCCGGTGCAGAAATCCCATTCGGGAGAATCTTCCCTTTAACTGGGCTAGAACTAGGGACTCTGAAGACCTATATAGATGACAACCTGGAGAAGGGGTTCATCCGGCCCTCTACCTCCCCAGCAGGAGCAGGAATTTTCTTTGTAGAGAAAAAAGACCACACGCTACGCCCCTGCATAGACTATCGGGAGCTTAATAAAGTCACAATCAAAAATCGGTACCTCCTTCCCTTGGTACCCGAGCTATTTCAAAGACTGGGGACTGCAGCAATATTTACAAAACTGGACCTTCGCGGGGCGTACAACCTTGTCGGCATCTAGAGTGGCGACGAGTGGAAGACTGCCTTTCGCACCCTGTTCAGGCATTTTGAATATTTAGTTATGCCCTTTGGACTCTGCAACGCCCCTGCTACGTTCCAGCATTTTGTGAACGATATCTTCAGAGACTACCTCGACCTATTTGTTATAGTATATTTGGATGATATCCTGATCTTTTCGCCTTCCCTGACAGAGCATCGTGAACATGTTAAAAAGGTACTAACAAGACTTCGTTGCCATGGCTTGTATTTAAAGCCTGAGAAGTGTGTGTTCGAACAGCAGAGCATCCAGTTTTTGGGACTGACCATTTCTGTGGAGGGTATCAAGATGGACCCTCAGAAGGTCTCTGCCATCTTGGACTGGCCAGCTCCTACTGACAAAAAGGGCATTCACCGCTTTGTGGGCTTCGCAAATTTTTATCGGAAGTTCATTAGGGGATTCTCGACTATCATCTCCCCCATCACAAAGCTAACTAAACAGGGCACTAGGTTCTATTGGTCTCCCGGAGCGCAGGCAGCCTTCGCAACCTTGAAGGACCGGTTTACTTCGGCATCAGTCTTAAAGCACCCTGACCCAGCTTTACCATACATACTTGAGGTTGATGCTTCAGAAATCGCAGTTAGGGCAGTACTATCCCAGAGACAGGGGCCTAAGGCTCTGCTGCACCCAGTTGCGTTCTTTTCCCGCAAACTATCCGAAGCAGAAAGAAACTACGACGTGGGAGATCGAGAACTACTGGCAATCAAGGCCGCTCTCAAGGAGTGGCGATACCTTTTGGAGGGAGCAGCACATCCGATTCTTGTGTACACGGATCACAAGAATCTTGAGTATTTAAAAGCTGCAAAGAGGCTGAGACCACGTCAGGCCAGGTGGGCACTCTTCTTCACTCGATTCTCCTTCCATATTACTTACAGGCCTGGGTCGAAGAACACCAAGCCAGATGCCCTTTCTTGGATGTTCAGTGAATCCGAAACCTCTTCTCCTCCAGACACCATCCTGTCCTCAGGAAATTTTCTTTTGCTCCAAGAGGATCTACTGACTGAGATTAAGCAGGCTTCCGTGGGAATCTCTCCTCCGCCTGGTACCATCCTACAAACTAGTGACGATCTGCTGTGGTACAGAGATAAGATTTTTGTACCTCAGGAGGTGCGAGTTGCTGTTCTGAACTCCTGTCACGATCACAAGTTAGCCGGTCACTTCAGAGTGCACAAGACATCTGAGTTGCTCCAACGCGTGTTCTGGTGGCTGCAGTTAACAAAAGACTGCAGGGACTATGTGGAATCGTGCACCGTCTGCATTCAGAACAAGGGCAGCAAGTCGAAAGCTTGGGGTCTGTTGAAGCCACTAACCGTCCCAGAAAGACCATGGAGGATGATCTCCATGGATTTTATTGTTAAGTTGCCACCCTCACAAAACCACTCTACCATCTTCGTAGTGGTGGATAGACTCTCTAAGATGGCCCACTTTCTTCCCATGAGGGGTACCCCCTCTGCGGCCGAAACCGCAAGAGTTTTCATCAAGGAGATTGTGAGGCTCCATGGCATCCCTGCAAATATAACCTCTGACTGAGGGGTACAGTTCACCTCAAAGTTCTGGAGGGCGTTATGTGGTTCTTTGAAAATTAACCTGTCCTTCTCTTCTGCCTACCACCCTCAAACCAACGGCCAGACAGAGAGGACAAACCAAACACTGGAGCAGTACTTACGTTGCTTTTCATCTTTCTCGCAGGATGACTGGGTTCCTCTCCTACCGCTGGCCGAATTTGCATACAATAATTCCGTCCACTCTGCTACCAAGTGTTAGGTCCTCTGTTAGGTCCTCTGCATCAGCTCCTCTTTCCCTCTAGGACTTTGGCGGTCAATGAGAAAAACTCTGTCTGTCTGTCCGGACAGGTAATCAGACACCATACACCGTATGAGGTTGAAAAAAGAATACTTTTACTTCCCACTTCACAGAGCATATACAATAATCAAAAAGGGGAAGAACGCAATTGAACAACCAATCACATTCAAGCATTTAAGCATTTTGTTATACAATTCAATATTGATCTGCAAGATTCATAATATTTCTTCCTTCAGACTCAATATCATATTTACTCTAAAAATGTCTCACGCAATATATGTCCTTGATAAGGTTCCCAGTATGTTTTGGTACACAGAAGTACAAAACAGCAAATTTGTTATGGGAAGTAGATTTGTTATTAGATAGACTTGTTATGAGAATGTGTGAGTTTGAGATAAACATAGTTACAGTGAGTTTCTACAGAAAAACAGAAAAACATCTTTGTACAATACTATTAAATCTTAAAGGGTAACTCTACACTTCCCACTAACAATAAGTTACTCCAGGAGACAATGACAAAAACTCAGGAATACTACAAGGAGATCTTTGACAGGAAGAGAAGGGGAGAACTTAATTTAAAACCCGGAGATCAGGTCTGGCTGTCAACCCTAAACCTAAAACTGGCGTGTCCCTCTAAAAAACTGGGCCCTAAGTTTGTAGGTCCCTTCCCTGTGAAAAAGAGGATCAACAGTGTGACTTATGAACTGAAGCTACCGGAATCATTCCGGATTCATCCGGTCTTTCACGTAGCTCTGCTAAAACCAACGGTTCCGGATCCTTTTGTTGACCGAAACGCCGGCTCTCCTGAACCGGTACTCATTGATGGAGAAATGGATTTTGAGGTTGAGTCAATATTGGATTGCAGGAGGAGACGTAATCAAGTCCAGTACCTGGTGAAGTGGAAAGGGTATGGCCCGGAAGAAAATTCTTGGGAACCAGAATCCAACATCCACGCAAAAAAGCTGATCCGGGCATTTAATAATGCACACCCAAGTAAGGTGGTTCAATTGGGCATCCGGAGGCTGCCCCTTGGAGGGGGGCAATGTCAAGAAAGGCGTTCTAGGTATCTGACTGCCAGCAGAAGAGTTGGCCACAGTGCCCTCATTGGAAGAGCAGCTTGGCGCGCACGAACGCGCATGGGTGCGCGCGAATGCGCACAGATGCGCGGGAGCACGCGCGGGAGCACGCGGGAGCACGCGGGAGCGCCATGTGACACTGTTTGGCTCCAGGAGCGCTATTTAAAGGAGACCTATACCATGCCATCTTGCTGTCCGGTCTACAGCGTTCCAGTGACCCCTAGCTACCAGCTGTTTCTGTGCTACCTGATTCCAGCTACCTGATTCCAGTATCCGGCTTGTCCCTGACCTTCCTTGCCTGCTGCCTGTCTCCGATCCCGGCTTGTCCTGACACCTCTTCTGCCTGCTCCTTGGTCCTTCGCTGCCCACCTGTTACCGACCCGGCCTGCTTCACGACTATGCCTTGCCTGCTGATTCTGTACCGCACCTGCCCGCCAGTGTATGACCCAGCCTGCCTGTGACCTGCTACTGTTCCGGACTATAAGAAACCTCCTGCTGCCTGCAGCCCCCAGCTACCTGCCTGCTCCTCCGGAACTACAGTACACCTCCAGGGTTCCTGCTCAAGTCCACAACTGGTCTTCCCGCAGCACTCCAGAAGTCCGGACCGGCCCTGCATCTGTAATCTGTCAGGCACTTGTGCCCCTTTGCACTCCCGAGCCCCTGTATGCTCTATCAGCGGTTCCCGAGCCAGAGGTATACGAGACGCCGCTCCCTGCATAAGTGGGCTCAGCCATCAGGTACGTGACACATTCTATGTATTTACTGTTTGCTAATGTATTGTATTTCTTTCATTGTTCCCTAATTTTTTTTTTTAACATAAACTTTATTTATTTTGAACAAACAAACAAATCATAAGACAGAATGTACATTGTTTAGACAGATAGTTTACATGGGAGTATCAAGCATTTTAGCAGTAAGTAAGTACATCAGTGGTGAACTTCATCTCAATATATCTTCTGGTATTCGTTGAATAGGGGTTACAGGCCCACCCAGCTCACCAACATTATTCAGAACAACCAGGAGTGTGAGTGAGGGGAGGGGGCATGCAATCATCATAACCCTACATATCATACCCAGCCCAGGTGCGTTTCCCTACATATATAATGACGGGGTTCAATGCCATTGTTCCCTAATTACCAGTATTACAATATGCTGTAATATGTTGTGCCCCTTTGTCCTCATGCTTGCTGGAAGCTTTTTAAGTTCTTTTTTTTGTCCTTCATGCATATTTGCCTTAACTAACCTCCCCAGCATGCTCTCCTGGGCCCATACACCTATAGCCTAGTCACTTAGCAATGTATTTTGTCAGCTCCATAGTATTGGTTTCCCCTAAACACCCCCTAAAATCTCTACAAATATTATGTGTGTGTTTAAATTCATGCAGAGTGCCAGAGTTTTTTTTTTGGTGGGCCAAACTCATTAGGAACCCCCCTCCCCCAACTGCTAGGTCAACTGATACCAATCCTCTATCTGCTGACTTTGCCAAACCCAATACACACTATACCTACCTCTTTTGTGGTCAGATTTATGGATGAATTCACCAAAGCATGTAGTGCAAGGGCCTGCCTCAATACTTTCAAATGCTACTGTTTTAAGTTTTTTTTCTCCTATTATTATCTTGATAGGTAATAGCAGAATGTAAAAATGTTCTTCCATTTGTTCATTTAGTGTTATTTTTTTTGTATTATGACACTTCTTACCTGTCCGGTGGGCTGCCAATAGTGTAAAGTAAGGAGGGTCTGGCCTAACTATCGCACATTATTTAGGCATGCAATGGGCCATCAGATGGGGGGGGATGAGGAATCTGATAAGGGGACCTTATACTTTTGGCTTTTAATACTCATTTCCAAAAATGTTATACTGATCTTCGCCAAAAATGTTTGTGTCTAATCTGCTTACAATGTTGATGCAAAATGACAAATTTTTTTTCTTGTTTGACTCCACAGTTTCCTTCAACGCCACAGGAATGGCAGACTGTGGCCTCCCACTTTGCCACCCATTGGGACTTTCCCATCAATTGCACCTCCACAGTTGGGAAACTAGTCCGCATCATCCCACCCCCCAATTTGAGGTCCTACTATTATAATTACAAGGGGTATAATAGTATTGTGATGTTGGCGGTGGTGTCAGTGACATATGACTTCCTGTATGTGGACGTGGGGAAAAATGGCCTGATGTCGGATGGTGGATTCATTGTGCAGACGGAGTTCTACTCGTGTCTCCAGAGTGGCAGTCTGGGCTTGCCACCTCCAGAGGAGAATGTGAAAGGAATCCCCTTTGTCTTCATCGCGGATGAGGCGTTTGTGCTGGCAAACCATCTGATGCAGCCTTTCCTGATGAGGACCCTCACCCCGGACCAGAGGGTCTTTAATTTCCAGCTGGCCAGAGCCAAAGGAGTAGTGGAGAACACTTTCGGGATAATGGCCAGCTGGTTCCGCCTATTTTTGACTCCAATCCACATGGCGGAATATAAACTCAATCGTATTGTGCTTTCCTGCTGCATTCTGCACAATTTTTTAAAGAAACACTCACCGTAGCCTCAGTTGGGCCTGACGCAGACTTACCTGAAAATGCCAACCTGACGGCCCTTGAAGCTGGCCGTCCTGGCTTGCCCCCCCCAAAATGCCTGTGAAGTCAAAGCAAGATATATGGAGAACTTTGAGGGTAGGGGGGCCATTGATATGCCAGACAATGTCTGAGAGGCATTTTTTAATACATTTTTATTTTAAACTGAAATAATATTTGTTTTCATTTACTTGGGTTTGTTTTAGGTGTCTCCTTGCTTTTTTGGGATTTTTTTCTTCAACAGTGCAAACCCACTTTCTGGGCGAGATGAGGTGACAGTCTCTTCTTCAGATAATATTCTTCTTATGTTGTGGGTCTGCTACACACACACCTTGTTTTTGTTGTTAATGTATGTAGTGCATTACTGACAAAAAGATTACTAATTTTCAGCACCATGACAGAAATATGTGGAGTCATGAAAATGGCGTGATTGGTTGAAAATTAAAAAGCACTGTGGGTGTTATTTACTAAAGGCAAATCCACTAGCACTACAAGTGCACTGCAAAAGTGCACCTGAAACTGCACTTTGTCACAGAAAGCAACAACTTTACTACAAATACTGCTTTTGCGCCTTGAAAAAGGAAGCTTCAGTAATTTGATTTAGTGTCCTTTGCACAGTGTGCACCTAAAGCTTACCTGAATACAATTGCTGGTATTCTCATACAAATACAGACAGGAAGCTGCAGTAATTTGATTTAGTGTCCTTTGCACAGTGTGCACCTAAAGCTTACCTGAATACAATTGCTGGTGTTCTCATACAGATACAGGCAGGGAGCTGCAGTATTTTGTTTTAGTGTCCTTTGCACAGTGTGCACCTAAAGCTTACCTGAATCTAATTGCTGGTGTTCTCATACAAATACAGGGAGGGAGCTGCAGTAATTTTATTTTGTGTCCTTTGCACAGTGTGCACCTAAAGCTTACCTGAATACAATTGCTGGTGTTCTCATACAAATAAAGGCAGGGAGCTGCAGTATTTTGTTTTAGTGTCCTTTGCACAGTGTTCACCTAAAGCTAAAGCCCCATACACACGCGTGGACAATCCGTGGACCAGGTCCGTCGGACCATGTCCGTCATACTTTGTCTGATGTTGGTTTTGCGTACACACGATCGGACAAAGTTGTCGGAAAATCCGATCATTCTGAACGTGGTGACGTTTGTTGCCTACGACGGGACTACGTAGAGGCTAGTAGCCAATAGCTTTGGTCTTGTAATGTGATCTGAGCATGCGTAGCACTTTGTCCGGTCGGACAAGCGTACACACGCTCGGATTTGGTGTGATCGGACCGGGTTGACGGGAAATCTTTCCAGCAGGAGATAAGACTTTGTCCGACGGACAAACCGACGAACACTGTCCGATGGTGCATACACACGGTCTGATTTTTCAACAACCTTGTCCGATCGGACCAAATTGATGAAAAAGTCCGACCGTGTGTATGGGGCTTTACCTGAATACAATTGCTGGTGTTCTCATACAAATACAGGCAGGAAGCTGCAGTAATTTGATTTAGTGTCCTTTGCACAGTGTGCATCTGAAGCTAACCTGAATCTAATTGCTGGTGTTCTCATACAAATACAGGCCGGGATCTGCAGTATTTTGTTTTAGTGTCCTTTGCACAGTGTGCACCTAAAGCTTACCTGAATACAATTTCTGGTGTTCTCATACAAATACAGGCCAGAAGCTGCAGTAATTTGATTTATGCCCCGTACACACGCTCGGATTTTCCGATGACTAGTTCCGTCGGAATTTGTCCGATGCTGGTGTTGCGTACACATGGTCGGACAACGTTGTCGGAATTTCCGGTCTTCAAGAATGCCGTGACGTAAGCAGTCTTCCACGAGACTAGAAAGGGAAGTTCAGCACCACGTCCGGCACCCGTTGGGCTCCTTCTGCTGATTCCGTGTTTATCGCGTGTTAGTAGAAGTTTGGGGACTTACGATTCGCGCTTCTCAGTTTTCTGACTCAGATCGTTACTGCTCTTCAGTTTGTGCTTGTCGTGCGTATCTGTTTATTAGTGCGTGTAGTCAGTTCGCATTTGTTGGTCATTGTGGCCTATATCTTGATATAGGACGCTTTGATTTTCACTGCTTATTGTCTGCTCGTTTCTGGTATTCATTTCGTTCTTTCAGGCCTTGCTGTTTATCGGTGCTTTCTGTTTGTCCATTCTGACCAGCCGACCGTTTGTGAGCGATGTTTCCTGTACGTACTCGTCGCAGAGTTCGTGCTGTACATGGACATGGTGTCGGGCTTGTAGCTTTGACCCAAGACCCGTCCATGAACAGGGCGAGGAGGAGTATGTGGACCAAGAATTGGTTGCTTCAGCGTGACCAATTCTCGCACATGCCTTTGCTTCTTGAGATCCGGGAGAATAATCCTGATGATTTCAGGAACTTTCTCCGGATGACGGACCCCGTTTTTCACCATCTTTTGGCTTTGCTGACCCCTTTTATCAGCCGGCAGGATACCTGCATGAGACAAGCCATCACTCCGGAGCAGAGGCAAGTTGCCACGTTGAGGTACTTGGCGACAGGGAGAAGCCTTCAGGATCTGAAGTTTTCCACAGGTATCTCTCCCCAGGCTTTGGGAATCATTATTCCAGAGACCTGTTCTGCCATAATCCAGGTCCTGCAGGAGGACTATATTAAGGTAACATTTCTCCTTTACTATTCCCTTCTATGTATGCTCTGTTTGCTAATGACTTGTATTTTTGACCTCCTTCCCTAATTACCATGATTGCAATATGCTCTAATATGCTGTGCCCCTTTTCTCCTTCATGCATTTTTCCCTTCACTTACCTCCCCAGCATGCTCTTCTGGCCCAATAGACACCTATGGCCTAGTCACTTAAGCAATGTATTTTGTCTGCTCCATAGTATTGGCTTCCCCCAAACACCCCCTAAAATATGCACAAATGTTTGCTGTGTGTTTTACTTCATGCAGAGTCCCTTTGAATTTATGTATTTTTTTTCGGGTGCCAAACTCATTAGCAACCCCCCTCCCCCAACTGCTCTGTCAGATGATACCAATCCTCTATCTGCTGGCTTTGCCAAGCTCAATACACACTATATACCTACCTCTTTATAGTGGTCATATTTAGGGATGAATTCAGCAAAGCATGTAGTGCAAGGGGCTGGCTCAATACTTTACAAAATGTGCTTCCCTTTTTGGGGGGGGGGGGGGGGATTAGGAAGCTTTTTTTATCTTTCCTGTGGGCTGCCAATAGTGTTAAGTAAGGAGGGTCTGGCCAAACTAGCACACATTATTGAGCCATTTGGCTATCAATGAAGTGGAGAGGGTTACCTGTCCAATCCCCCCCCAAACCCCTAGTTATTGTCAATGGCCCATCAGAAGTGGGGGGATTGATGGGGGGTGAGTAATATGCTAAGGGGACCTTGTACTTTGGGGTGCAAATACTTTAAAGGTTACAATTTAAGTCTGATCTTGTTCCAAGATGTTAGTGTCTAATCTGCTTGCAATGTTTATGTGCAAAGTGACTAATTTTTTTTTCTTGTTTGAATCCACAGTTTCCTTCCACGCCACAGGAATGGCAGACTGTGGCCTCCCACTTTGCCAGCCGTTGGGAATTTCCTAACTGCGGAGGTGCAATTGATGGGAAACACGTCCGCATCGTCCCACCCCCCAACTCTGGGTCATACTATTTTAATTACAAGGGGTTTAATAGTGTAGTGGTGTTGGCGGTGGTGTCGGCGACATACGAGTTTTTGTATGTGGACGTGGGGAAGAATGGCCGGATCTCGGATGGTGGTGCCATTGCACACACGGAGTTCTACTGGCATCTCCAGAGTGGCAGTCTGTGCTTGCCACCTTCAGAGGAGAATGCTGAAGGACTCCCCTTCGTCTTTGTCACGGATGAAGCGTTTGCGCTGACAAGCCATCTGATGCGCCCCTTCCCGATGAGGACCCTCACCCCAGACCAGAGGGTCTTCAATTACCGGCTGTCCAGAGCCCGCAAAATGGTGGAGAACACCTTTGGGATCCTAGCCAGCCGCTTCCACCTCTTTTTGACGGCAATCAACTTGGCGGAATATAAACTGAACCACATTGTGCTTTCCTGCTGCATATTGCACAACTTCCTAAAAAGACATAGCAGCAACTATGTTGTGCCCGTTGGCCCTGATGTCGACATGCCTTCCAATGACAACCTCACAGCCCTTCAAGCTGCACGTCCTGGCTTGCCCTCTCTAAATGCCCGCGAGGTCCGCGAGAGATACATGGACTACTTTGTGGGTAGGGGGGCCATTGATATGCCTGACGATGTGTGAGAGACATTTTTTAATAAATATATTTTTTTACCAGACCTAAGATTTCTTGTCATTTACTGCTTGTGTTTCTTGTAGGTGTGTTCTAGCTTATTTGTAGTTTTCTTTTTGGGCCTTTATCTTCAACAGTGGGAATGCACTTTCTGGGTGAGAGGAGGTTACAGTCTCTTCTTCCCAAAAAGAATCTTCTCATGTTGTGTGTGTGATACCTAATATTTTGTCTAGGTAAGGTTTGTAGTGCATAACTGACACCCAAAATACTCCTTTTCATCACCATGACAGAAATGTGTGTATTCCTGAAAATGGCGTGCTACGTGTTTTATTACAAAGCACTGTGGGTGTCATTTACAAAAGACAAATCCACTATGCACTACAAGTGCACTGCAAAAGTGCACCGGAAAATACACTTGCAGTGCAAACTGGAATAGCCTTTAGTAAATAACACCCATTGTCACCAAAATCATTTACTTTTGACATAAATAATGCTTTTGTGTTGTGAAATAAGGAAGCCACACATTTTTTAGATGTTAAAATTTTACTTACAACACATTCACAAGTGCCTTTCAAAAATGCTTTTGTAAACTGAAAAGATCTTTGGTCTTTAGAACATTGTTTACTAACATTGCGCATTTGGGAAAACCAGGCATGTAGCAAAACATAACAGACTGAACATAGGAACTTACAAAGTTCAACTTTCAAAAGTGAAGACAAGATCAGACATGACTATATGTTCAAAGTGTGTTTGATCGTGCCTTCATCACATGGGGTGTCACCCCTGGAAAAGTGAAATTTAGAACATGCACACAATTTGGGTATCAAAATGGGCATTTGATGCTAAAACACATGCCTAGAATGTTCAAATGTGCAATCTTCCATCATGGGGATCAATGGACGTGTTTTGGGGGTGCAACCCCTTCACCTCACCCACTTTAGTAGTTAGTAAAGTGGTTGTACCCCCAAAACGTTGTCATTCACCCACCATGATGGGAGTTGCTGCTGCTAGAGTCCGCCTGTCTCTTCGTGACAAGTTCAATGGGGATCCCAAGCTCTGTCGAGGGTTCCTATCCCAGTGTTCCCTCCATCTGGAGATGTTGTCGGACCAGTTCCCCACAGAGCGGTCAAAGGTGGCGTTCGTGGTTAGCCTACTATCTGATAAGGCCCTAGCCTGGGCTACACCGCTTTGGGACCGTGGCGATCCTGCCACAGCTTCAATCCCAGCCTTCTTTTCTGAAGTTCGCAGTGTCTTCGAGGAGCCAGCCCGGGCTTCCTCTGCCGAGACGGCTCTCCTGAACCTTGTCCAGGGGAATTCTTCAGTAGGCGATTACGCCATTCAGTTCCGCACCCTGGCATCTGAACTCTCTTGGAACAATGAGGCCCTCTGCGCGACCTTCAAAAAGGGCCTATCCAGTCACGTCAAAGATGTGCTGGCCGCACGAGAAATTCCTGCTACCCTGTCCGAACTCATCCAGCTGGCTACCCACATTGACATGCGTTATTCCGAAAGACGCCTAGAGCTACGCCAAGAAAAAGACTTTGTTCGTGTCAGGCGGTTTCCTCGCCTGGCTCCTCTCTTCCAGAATCCTCTGCAACCTGTTCCTGTGCCTCCCGCCGAGGAGGCTATGCAAGTGGATCGGTCTCGCCTGACCACACGAGAGGACTCGCCGCCGAGAACATAATCTGTGTGTATTGCCGAGCGCTCCGGGTGCCTCCTCCATCCCGGAGCACCCACGGCGTTCTCGGCTCTGCAGCGCCTCGGTCGGCTCCGCTGACCGCAGGCGCCGCTCGGTTCTCTCCATACGATCCTCGTGGCGGCCTCGGTCCGCCCGGGGATCGCATTCCATTCCCCCTGCCTCTCTCCTCCTACCTTCCCCTGCGCGCGCGCCCCCCCTCCCCAGGCGCGCGCGCACGCACACTACTGTTAATCTTAAAGGGCCAGCGCACCAGTAATTGGTGCCTGGTCCAAATTGATGTTACACCCAGAACACTTCTTAAACCCACTTCTCCTTCCTGTCCTGGCCGGATCTTGTGTTGCCTTAGTGCCCAGTGTAAGCGTTAGTGTGTTTTGCTCCTTCTGTGTATCCAGACCTTTGCTGTTGCCCCCGACTACGAACCTTTGCCACCTGCCTTGACCCTTTGCTACGTTTGACCTTGCCTCTGCCTATTCCTTGTGTACCACGCCTGTCTCAGCTGTCAGTGGGGTCGAGTTGCTATTGGAAGACGCGACCTGGTTGCTACCGCCGCTACAAGTCCATCCCGCCTTGCGGCGGGCTCTGGTGAAAACCAGTAGCAACATTAGAACCGGTCCTCCAATACAACCCGTGCTATCGCCCCATTGGCATAGGGGATCCACCTCCTGTTCCCCGCCGTACCCGGAACGTGACAGTAGATCCGGCCATGGATCCCGCTGAGGTCCCGCTGCCAAGCCTCTCGGATCTGATCACGGTGGTCGCTCAACACGGACAGCAATTGGCGCAGTTGACTGCTATGCTACAGCAGCTTCTGCCATCTCCACCGCCACCTCCTGCATCTCCTCCATCACGAGTTGCTGCTGCTAGGATCCGCCTGTCCCTTCCTGACAAATTCAATGGGGATCCCAAGCTGTGCCGAGGGTTCCTATCCCAGTGTTCCCTCCATCTGGAGATGTTGTCGGACCAGTTTCCCACAGAACGGTCAAAGGTGGCGTTCGTGGTTAGCCTGCTATCTGATAAGGCCCTGGCCTGGGCTACACCGCTTTGGGACCGTGGCGATCCTGTCACGGCTTCAGTTCCAGCCTTCTTTTCTGAAGTCTGCAGTGTCTTCGAGGAACCAGCCCGGGCCTCCTCTGCCGAGACGGCTCTCCTAAACCTCGTCCAGGGGAACTCTTCAGTGGGCGACTACGCCATTCAGTTCCGCACCCTGGCATCAGAACTCTCCTGGAACAATGAGGCCCTCTGCGCGACCTTCAAAAAAGGTCTATCCAGTCATGTCAAAGATGTGCTGGCCGCACGAGAGATTCCTGCTACCCTGTCTGAACTCATTCAGCTGGCCACCCGCATTGACATGCGCTATACCGAAAGACGCCTAGCGCTACGCCAGGAAAGGGACTTTGGTCGCGTCAGGCGGTTTCCTCGCCTGGCACCTGTCTTCCAGAATCCTCTGCAACCCGTTCCTGCTCCTCCGGCTGAGGAGGCTATGCAAGTGGATCAGTCTCGCTTGACCACACAAGAGAGGACTCGCCGCCGAGACCATAACCTGTGCCTGTATTGCGCCAGTTCCGACCATTTCTTAAAGGACTGCTCTATCCGCCCTCAGCGTCAGGGAAATGCTCGCACCTAGCTAACGTAGGAGAGGCGCTGCTAGGTGTGGATTCTTCCTCTCCCCGTCTGACCATTCCTGTGAGGATTTCTCTGACCAAGAGATCCTCTTTCTCCACTGTGGCCTTTCTGGACTCTGGTTCGGCAGGAAACTTCATTGAAGCTTCACTCATCAACAAATTTAATGTTCCAGTTACCCGTCTCATCAAGCCCTTTTTCATCACCTCTGTAAATGGTCAAAACCTGAACTGTATCGTGCGCTATCGCACTGAACCTCTTCTCATGAAGATTGGAGTTCTCCATCATGAAAAGATTAGCTCCTTGGTGTTACCCAACTGTACCTCAGAGATCCTTTTTGGGCCTACCCTGGCTCCAGCTACATTCTCCTACCCTCGACTGGTCCTCGGGGGACATCAAAAGTTGGGGTCCTTCCTGTCACAGGCATTGCCTCAAAGCGGTACCCATTAAACAAGTTTCCAACGCTGCTGCTCTGCCTAGTCTTCCCAAGCCTTACCAGGACTTTTCCGACGTGTTTTGCAAGAAGCAAGCGGAGGTCTTGCCACCACACAGACCCTTTGATTGCCCTATTGATCTCCTCCCTGGTACCACCCCGTCCCGTGGCAGGATCTACCCTCTCTCCATCCCGGAGACACAAGCCATGACAGACTACATCCAGGAGAACCTCAAGAGAGGCTTCATCCGCAAGTCCTCTTCCCCTGCTGGAGCAGGATTCTTCTTTGTCGCCAAAAAGGACGGGTCCCTACATCCCTGCATTGACTATCGTAGTCTTAATAAAATCACGGTAAAAAATCGCTACCCACTGCCCCTCATCTCAGAGCTGTTTGACCGTTTGCTCGGAGCAAGCCTTTTCACCAAACTGGACCTCCGGGGCGCATATAATCTCATCCGTATCCGTAAGGGCGATGAATGGAAAACCGCATTTAACACCCGTGACGGACACTTTGAATACCTGGTCATGCCCTTTGGGTTATGCAATGCCCCTGCGGTCTTTCAAGACTTTGTGAATGAGATTTTCAGAGATCTGCTGTACACCTGTGTTGTTGTCTACCTGGATGATATCCTGATTTTCTCCTCTAGCTTGGAAGAGCACCGTCTTCATGTCCGTCAAGTGCTCCAGCGACTCTGTGATAACCGTCTGTACGCCAAACTAGAGAAATGTCTCTTTGAACGCGGCAGTCTTCCCTTCCTGGGGTACTTGGTCTCGGAACAAGGTCTCCAAATGGATCCGGAGAAACTCTCTGCCGTCCTGAACTGGCCACGTCCTACCGGGCTACGGGCCATCCAGCGTTTCGTCGGATTCGCCAGCTATTACCGCCAGTTCATTTCCCACTTCTCCACCATTGTCGCGCCTATTGTGGCACTAACCAAAAAAGGTGCGAATCCGAGGTCCTGGCCTCCTCAAGCTGATGAGGCGTTTAACCGCCTCAAGTCTGTCTTTGCCTCTGCATCCGTCCTATCCAGGCCTGATCCCCTCAAACCGTTCTTCCTGGAAGTCGATGCCTCCTCGGTGGGAGCTGGAGCCGTGCTTCTCCAGAAAGACTCCAAGGGCAAGTACGTCACCTGTGGTTTTTTCTCCAAGACCTTTTCCCCCCCTGAAAAGAACTATTCCATCGGAGACCGTGAATTGCTGGCCATTAAGCTAGCACTTGAGGAGTGGAGACATCTCCTTGAGGGGTCCACTCATCTCATCACGATCTTCACTGATCACAAAAATCTGTCTTACCTCCAGTCTGCCCAGCGATTGAACCCACGTCAAGCTAGGTGGTCGTTGTTTTTTGCCCCGCTTCAACTTCGAGATCCATTTCCGTCCTGCAGACAAGAATGTCAGGGCTGACGCCCTATCACGTTCCACCGATTCTTCTGAGTCTCCGGTACAACACATTGTACCCCCTGAGTGTCTGATCTCTTCCGCTCCTCCACCCCGGAGCTCCTCTGACTGCAGGCGCCGCTCTGCCTCTGGGACGCGATCCTCGCGGCGGCCTCCGTCCGCCCGGGGATTGCGTCTCTCTCTTCTCGCCTGCCCCCGCCTGTTCCTTCCGGCGCGCGCGTCCCCGCTCCCCAGGCGCGCGCGCGCGCGCAACACGGCTGGTTCTTAAAGGGCCAGCGCACAAGTAATTGGTGCCTGGCCCAAATTACTGTTACACCCAAAATTCTTTATAAACCCACTTCCCCTTCCTGTCCTGGCCGGATCTTGTGTTGCCTTAGTGCCCAGTGAAAGCGTTTTGTGTCTTGCTCCTGCTTGTGTATCCAGACCGTTGCTGTTGCCCCTGACTACGAACCATTGCCACCTGCCTTGACCTTTTGCTACGTTTGACCTCGCCTCTGCTCTATCCCTGTGTACCGTGCCTGTCTCAGCTGTCAGTGGGGTCGAGTTGCTATTGGAGGACATGACCTGGTTGCTACTGCCGCTGCAAGTCCATCCCGCCTTGCGGCGGGCTCTGGTGAAAACCAGTAGCAACATTAGAACCGGTCCTCCAATACAACCCGTGCTATCGCCTCATTGACATAGGGGATCCACCTCCCATTTCCCGCCATACCCGGAGCGTAACACGCGTGATACTGTATAAAACTCAATTGACTTTATTTAGATAAATGTTACTCACAATTTGGTTGATAAAGTAAGCAAAATAGAATCCAGGGATATTTAAAACTGAGCGCCGGCCGGCATCGATAAAACCCTTCCTCCTTCTAAACGAACATGGTGACGTCACTGCGCGTCCTCCCAGACGCGTTTTGTCATCAATAGATGTTTTCAATGGGGATAGGGCGCGCAGTGAGTCACCATCTATTTATAATACCAAGCCTCTAGATATTGGACTAATATAATTAAAGAAATCAATAAAGTAGTGGATTTAGATCTACAGGCAACGGCTAGAATATGTCTCTTGGGTCTGTTTGAACAAGGCTCTGCCTCAAAAGATGTCGTCGATTCGGCTTTAAGGGCTTTGTTTCAGGCCAGAAAGCTCATCGCTCAACACTGGCAGTCCCAGTCTCCCCCGACATCGGAGAACTGGCTGAGAAATATGAATTCAATAATCGGGAATGAGAGAGTATACTTTACTAAACAGGGCAACCACAAAAAATTCCAGAAGCTCTGGGGCCCTTGGATTGATAATATATCGGTATGAGAAAAATAGGGGATATAATACTCTCTCTTTTATTCCTTGATGAGACGTGTCTCCTACTCCCCTTCTGTCCTTTTCTATCTTTTTTTCTTCTTGTTTTTGCTTTTTCCTCTTTGTTTTGTTTCTTTCTATATATAGGATACGACTATCACAGGATACCAACATGGGAAAATAACTCTCAACCCGGGGTGGGAGGGAGGGGGCAGATTAGGGGGGTAAAGGTAGCCACCAGCGATAAATATGTCAGCAGGCGGCATTAGTATAGCTAAGGGGTAAACTGTATAATTTGTTCACAAAAGCTTTATTTCCTTTACCTCTTTTTCTGATACAAAGGTGTAACTCTTTTTAATGTAAAAAAAAAATAAAAGGTAGTATTAATATGTAAGAGGAAATTATAAGCCACAATGATGATAAGACTGAGTAGGGACGGAGAAAAAGGCCTTGCTGACCTAGCCCTACATACTAGTTATTCTGAAGTGGCAAAAAAAAAAAAAAAAAAAAAAAAATAATACCAAGCCTCGTTGCGGAAGGCAAGGAAATAGTCGTTCCGCCATCTTAACTGTGGGAAAAATGCCCATACAGATGATCCGTCACAGAAAAGAATAGAGGAAGCCATAAAGAAGCGAATTATATATGTCCTTAATATACCAGGACATAATATATGTGATTAAACATGTGGGTGAAACCAAGAAATCCTAAAATTATATGTGTACAGCGCATTGCAACAAAGAAATTGTAGCAGTCGCATGCAAATACAAAGTGAGGATAGAAATGAACAGTGGTGAATTAAAAATGAAGTGGTAATAAAAGTAGTAACTATACATAACCCATTGAGGTTGAGTGTTCATGTATATGAAGTGAGAAGGCATTCTTTTCAAAAATACTCTTAGATATTTAATAAGTGAATAAAAATGGGAAAATAAAAGTGGATATAACGTTTTTAATGTATATAGTGCTCCAATGAACACGGGGATTGTTAAAGTGATACGTGATTATATAAATAGTGAATTAATCATGATTACTTATAACTTAATTAGTGAAAAAAAGGGGAACGGAGGGGGAAAGGCAAACAATTTGGGTGTTTGTCACCCAAAAAAGAGTCTTCTCTCCTATTGCGTGGAGAGGACTAATACACGTGAAAAGTATTGGTATACAATGTGAGAATAAAATTGTGAAAACTAAAATGGGATGGAAAAAGAAAAAGAAAAAAAGGGAAAAAGGAAATTAGAATAAACGGAAACAGCAACCCACACAATAATAATAAAGAAAATAATAAAAAAGAAAAAAATAAGTAAAGATCAAAAATTAAGTAAAATAAAAATAAAAATAAAATACAAAAAAAAGAAATATATATTGGAAATGAAATGAAAAATGATACGGTAAAAAATATATATATATAAAAAAAAATATATAAATAAAAATAAAAATAAAAGTAAGAATAAAGATAAAAATAAGAATAAAAGTAAAAATAAAAAATGAAAATTACAAAAAATGAGAAAAAAGAGGGGTCAACTAAAGAAATATATAATAACCCTGTCGGGTTAAAACACACTAGTATGGCCCATCCTTGTGTGCCGCAACTCAGACATTGATAGAGAGGAGGGAGGTTAACAACCTTACTACTGTAGAATATATTCATACAAAACCGTCTAAATCCAAAATACATGTCATATTGGTTACCTTAAACATAATGAATGTCAAAGTTATAGACCTAAAGTTAAAAACTGAATAAAATCACGCATTATTAATAAAGGCATTCACATCCGTGTCCACATTCATTCCATAAGGGACATAGGTCTTTAATTTGTGAAACCAAGTCATCTCGAGTCTGGAAATCTCTCTCACCAAATGTCCCCCTCTCCAATTGGGCTTATATTTGTCTATGCCCAAAAAGAGGGTATTTGCTGGGTATTATTTTAGGTCTATAACTTTGACATTCATTATGTTTAAGGTAACCAATATGACATGTATTTTGGATTTAGACGGTTTTGTATGAATATATTCTACAGTAGTAAGGTTGTTAACCTCCCTCCTCTCTATCAATGTCTGAGTTGCGGCACGCAAGGATGGGCCATACTAGTGTGTTTTAACCCGACAGGGTTATTATATATTTCTTTAGTTGACCCCTCTTTTTTCTCATTTTTTGTAATTTTCATTTTTTATTTTTACTTTTATTCTTATTTTTATCTTTATTCTTACTTTTATTTTTATTTTTATTTATATATTTTTTATATATATATTTTTTACCGTATCATTTTTCATTTCATTTCCAATATATATTTCTTTTTTTTGTATTTTATTTTTATTTTTATTTTACTTAATTTTTGATCTTTACTTATTTTTTTCTTTTTTATTATTTTCTTTATTATTATTGTGTGGGTTGCTGTTTCCGTTTATTCTAATTTCCTTTTTCCCTTTTTTTCTTTTTATTTTTCCATCCCATTTTAGTTTTCACAATTTTATTCTAACATTGTATACCAATACTTTTCACGTATATTAGTCCTCTCCACGCAATAGGAGAGAAGACTCTTTTTTGGGTGACAAACACGCAAATTGTTTGCCTTTCCCCCTCCATTCCCCTTTTTTTCACTAATTAAGTTATAAGTAATTATGATTAATTCATTATTTATATAATCACGTATCACTTTAACAATCCCTGTGTTCATTGGAGCACTATATATATTAAAAACGTTATATCCACTTTTATTTTCCCATTTTTATTCACTTATTAAATATCTAAGAGTATTTTTGAAAAGAATGCCTTCTCACTTCATATACATGAACACTCAACCTCAATGGGTTATGTATAGTTACTACTTTTATTACCACTTCATTTTTAATTCACCACTGTTCATTTCTATCCTCACTTTGTATTTGCATGCGACTGCTTGATGACGAAACGCATCTGGGAGGACACGCAGTGGCGTCACCATGTTCGTTTAGAAGGAGGAAGGGTTTTATCGATGCCGGCCGGCGCTCAGTTGTAAATATCCCTGGATTCTATTTTGCTTACTTTATCAACCAAATTGTGAGTAACATTTATCTGAATAAAGTCAATTGAGTTTTATACAGTATCACGCGATGGTCTGCTTTTCATCCTTTACATGCTAATCTCTGGACGCACCGCTGAGCGTTGTCCATTTACATATGGTCACGCAACCGCCCCTCTTGGAGTTCCAGTCTGGAGTTGGAGTCTACTTGTGGAGGCATAACTGCATCTGGAGTTCGGTATCCTGGCTTAACCACTTGACCACTGGGCACTTAAACACCCTTAATAACAGACCAATTTTCAGCTTTCGGTGCTCTCACATTTTAAATGACAGTTACTCAGTCATGCAACACTGTACCCATATGAAATTTCCGTCCTTTTTTTCACACAAATAGAGCTTTCTTTTGGTGGTATTTGATCACCTCTGGGTATTTTATTTTTTGCGCTATACATGAAAAAAGGCGAAATTTTTTGAAAAAAAAAAAAACGCATTTTTCTTAGTTTATGTGATAAAATTTAGCAAATTATAAATTTTTCTTCATAAATTTTGGCAACAATTTATATTGCTACAAATCTTTGGTAAAAATAACCCAAATTAGTGGATATTATTTGGTCTTTGTGAAAGTTATAGAGTCTACAAACTGTGGTGCGAATCATAAAAAATTTAGCACACCTGATGTACTGGAGGCCTATCTCATTTCTTGCGACCCAAACAAGCCAGGAAAGTACAAATACCCCCCAAATCACCCCTTTTTTGAAAGTAGACATTCCAAGGTATTTAGTAAGAGGCATCGTGAGGTTTTTGATGTTTTTTTTTTTTCATAACATTTTCATTATAATAGGTTATTTCTCTCACACTGCATGTGTATACCACAAATGACACCCCAAAATACATTCTGCTACTCCTCCCGAGTATTACGATACCACATGTGTGAGACTTTTACACAGCCTGGCCACATACAGAGGCCCAATATTGAAATAGCACCATCTCATTTCTCAACCACCTATTACACTGTTGAAGGCCCTGGAGCACCAGTACAATGGAAACGCCCACAAAGTGACCCCATTTTGGAAAGCTAACACCCCAACGTATAATCTATGAGGCATAATGAGTCTTTTGAACGGTTCATTTTTTTCCAGAAGTTTTGGGAAAATGTGGAAAAAAAATGAAAACGCATTTTTTTTACACAAAGTTGTGCATTTACAAGATATTTCCAACACATAGCATGTACATAGAAAAAATGACACCCCAAAATATATTCTGCTACTCCTCCTGAGTACGGCGATACCACATGTGTGAGACTTTTACACAGCCTGGCCACATACACAGGCCCAACATTGAAGTAGCAACTTCAGGCGTTTTAGGAGCATAAATTACACATCTAATCTCTCAACCACCTATTACAATTTTGAAGGCCCTGGAGCACCAGGACAATGGAAACGCCCACAAAGTGACCCCATTTTGGAAAGCTAACACCCCAAGGTATAATCTATGAGGCATAATGAGTCTTTTGAACGGTTCATTTTTTTCCAGAAGTTTTGGGAAAATGTGGAAAAAAAAAATGAAAACGCATTTTTTTTTACACAAAGTTGTGCATTTACAAGATATTTCCAACACATAGCATGTACATAGCAAAAATGACACCCCAAAATATATTCTGCTACTCCTCCTGAGTACGGCGATACCACATGTGTGAGACTTTTACACAGCCTCGCCACATAGAGGCCCAACATCCAAGAAGCACTATCAGGTGTTCTAGGGACATAAATTACGCATCCAATTTCCTTACAATCACATTTTTGAAGGCCCTTTATATTTCTAACACAGCATGTACATACCAAGAATTACACCCTAAAATACATTCTGCTGAGTAAAGGGTAAACAAAAGATTACAGTACCTGTGGTTTTTGTAGTGCAATTGTCCACAGGAGGAGAGCCCTGATCCAGGCAGCAGGCAGGGACGTGGTCAGCGACAGTGAAAGGAATTGTCCAGGCAGCAGGCAGGAATATTGTCCATAGTCAGTACAGGCAGGGATACTGTCCATATACAGCCCAGGGTCAGTGCAAGTAGAGACGTTGCCAGCAGTGCCAAAATATTGGTCCTGGTAGTAAGCAGGAACACGGCCAGGAAAGAATGGGGACAGGGGTAGAGGCTTCTCCCACCCAAATCTCTTTGAAGCCTCCGAGCCTCCAGACCCTAATCCGGAAATGAGAAAACTAAAAAATTATTTTTCTTCATCCAGAAAAACTATTCTGGAGCCCCTCACATATGTGAGACCCTGTGTTCCCACTAGCATAGCAGGGTAAAAGATCAATCCAAGAGGCAGGCAAAAAACGTGGTCAAACAGTCCAGGGTCAGTTCCAGAGCAGGCAGAGGTAGGTACAGTTTAGCGTTAGGCAGAAGCGTTGTCGTATAACAGGCCAGGGTCAGTTCCAGAGCAGGCAAAGGTAGGTACAGTTTAGCGTTAGGCAGAATCGTTTCCGGAGAAGGCAGAGGTATGTTTAGCGTTAGGCAGAAGCGTTGTCGTATAACAGGCCAGGGTCAGTTCCAGAGCAGGCAAAGGTAGGTACAGTTTAGCGTTAGGCAGAAGCGTGGTCGTATAACAGGCCAGGGTCAGTTCCGGAGAAGGCAGAGGTATGTTTAGCGTTAGGCAGAAGCTTGGTCAAATAACAGGCCAGGGTCGGTTCCGGAGAAGGCAGAGGTATGTACAGTTCAGTGCAGTGGCATAAGGGGTGTGGAGGAAAATGATAGGAAATAAGAAATACGTTTACCATACTTCCCTAATAATGTAGAGAAGTATGGTAACGGCGGAAACATTGACCTATACAGAGGCCTGGTTGGGAAGGACAATCGGGACAATAAATAGATGTGTCTCTTCTAATTCCTTCTCTGGAGCACACCCAGCATTTCTTCTGACGTCTTTGGCCTGTTACTCCGAGGGGGATTTTCTCAGGAAAGTGGCACTCGTGGAGTCTGCTCACGGAATCAGAGCGAATAGTTGCTGGTGGGCTTTCAGGGTACAAAAGGGCAGAAATAACTTCTTCATGGTAGTTCAGATAGGGTACGGGGTTCTCTGTCGATTTTTCGTAAATAACATAAGTGTTATACATGGCCAAACTGAACAAATAAATGGACACTTTTTTATACCAGTGGCGGGATTTTCTTGTGGGAAGGTAGGGTTCAATCATCTGATCGTTTAAGTCCACTCCCCCCATAAACAAGTTGTAATCGTATATGCAAGCTGATTTCTGGGTTGGGCCGCTTCTTCTGGAGACTTCCACGTAGGTGTCATTATGAATTGTTGTCAGCATGTGGACGTTTCGTTTGTCCCTCCACTTTACAGCTAATAGCTCCTGGTTCCGCAAAGATGCTGTCTCCCCTCGTTGTAGCCTTTCATTAACGAGTTTTTGTGGGAAGCCCTTTCTATTCGCTCTGACTGTTCCACATGCTGGGGTGTCTCTCCGGTGAAGATTGCGGAAGAGGGGCAAGCTAGTGTAGAAATTATCCACATAAAGATGGTATCCCTTTCCAAGGAGTGGATAGATAAGCTCCCAGACCACTTTTCCGCTGGCTCCGATGTACTCTGGGCATTCAGGGGGATGCAGTTGGGAGTCCTTCCCTTCGTACACCCGGAAGGAGTAGATGTACCCCGTGGCTCGGTCACACAGTTTGTACAGTTTAACCCCATATCGGGCCCTTTTGCTGGGGATAAACTGTTTGATGCCAAGCCTGCCTGAGAATTTCACAAGGGACTCATCCACGCAAATATTCTGTTCGGGGGTATATAATTGGGGAAATATTTCAGAGAAATAATTTAGGAGTGGCCGAATTTTAAATAGTTTGTCATAAGCTGGGTCATTTCAGGGAGGGCACTGGGTGTTGTCATTGTAGTGGAGGAACCGCATAATTATTAGATATCTGGATCTTGGCATAAGGGATGAGAAGACTGGCATGTGGTGGTAGGGTTTGGTAGACCAATAGGAGTACAATTGTTTTTTTTTTGAGAGTCCCATTGTAAAAGTTAGGCCTAAGAAAATTTTGAACTCCTCTACAGTTAGTTCTCTCCACTGAAAGGGACGGGCGTAACTAGAGCCAGGGTTACTTGCTATGTGCTGCTGTGCGTAGAGGTTTCACTAGGCCACAATGGACGATAAGAAGTCATCGGTGAAAACTAAGTAAAAAAAATCAATTATTGCAAAATCGTCGGTGTTCACCTGGACACCTGGCTGGGCGGTGAAAGGGGGGATATTTGCTGCTCCGGAATTAGGGGGAAGCCACAGGGGGTTTTGAAGGGCATAGGGAAGGCTGGCATGGCCCCTATCCCTTTGGGGCTGAGATGACACCCTACTGGTGACTGACCTTTGTTGTCGTGGCTGTGCTCTCGAGGTGGACGGCTGTGCTCTCGAGGTGGACGGCTGTGCTCTCGAGGTGGACGGCTGTGCTCTCGAGGTGGACGGCTCTGCTCTCGAGGTGGACGGCTCTGCTCTCCAGGTGGAAGGCTCTGCTCTCGAGGTGGACGGCTCTGCTCTCGAGGTAGTAGGCTGCTGCTCCACTCCACAACGCCTTTTACGCACACATTCCTCTTCTGATTCGGTATCAGACCCGCTACTTGTAAAGGATTCATAGGCCGAATCCGTATCGGACTGAGACTCAGAGAGCTCCCCGCTGCTCTCATCGGTCATACATAGAAGCTGGTAGGCCTCCTCACTAGTAAATATTTTTTTTGCCATACTGGTGGCTGGTGAGGCTGCACTGGTGGGCACAGGCGGCACTGGTGTGGCACTGCAGTAGCGCAGGTGGCACTGATGGGCACAGGTGGCACTGGTGTGCACTGTAGTGGCTCTGGTGGCACTGGTGTGGCTCTGGTGGCACTGATTAGCACAGACAGACGAACTGGTGGGCACAGGCGGCACTGGTGGGCACAGGCGGCACTGGTGGGCACTGGCGGCACTGGCGGTACAGGTGGGCACAGGCGGCACTGGTCTGGCACTGCAGTGGTGCAGATGAGCACTGATGGGCACAGGTGGCACTGATGGCACAGGTGGCACTGATGGCACTGGCGTGGCTCTGGTGGCACTGATTAGCACAGACTGACAGGACTGGTGGGCACAGGCGGCACTGGTGGGCACAGGCGGCACTGGTGGGCACAGGCGGCACAGGTGGTACTGGTCTGGCCCTGCAGTGGCGCAGATGAGCACTGATGGGCACAGGTGGCACTGATGGGCACAGGTTGCACTGATGGGCACTGGTGTGGCACTGGTGTGGCACTGGTGTGGCACAGGTGTGGCTCTGGTGGCACAGGTGTGGCACAGGGGTGGCACAGAGGTGGCAGAGGTGACACAGAGGTGGCACTGGTGACACAGATGGCACTGTTGTGGCACTGTTGGGGCACTGTTGGGGCACTGCTGGGCACTGCTGGCACTGCTAAATTATATATAGCTTACTGCTAATGACACGATCGCTCTCCTCTCCTCTCACGCTGCATCGGTGTGAGGAGAGGAGAGCGGATGAACTTCCCCTGACCTTTGTTGTTGACAGTTGTGATCGCTCCGTCATTGGACGGAGCGATCACGTGGTAAAGGGCCGCTGTCATTGGCCCTTTACCGCGATCCGTGTTGCGCCGGGTCCCGTGGACCCGGCGAGCACGGATGTTCCCGAGGTGGACGGCTGTGCTCTCGAGGTGGACGGCTCTGGTCTCGAGGTGGACGGCTCTGATCTCGAGGTAGTAGGCTGCTGCTCCACTCCACAACGCCTTTTCACGGGCACACATTCCTCTTCTGATTCGGTATCAGACCCGCTACTTGTAAAGGGTTCATAGGCCGAATCCGTATCAGACTGAGACTCAGAGAGCTCCCCGCTGCTCTCATCGGTCATACATAGAAGCTGGTACGCCTCCTCACTAGTAAATATTTTTTTTGCCATACTGGTGGCTGGCAGGCTACACGCGATCGGAATTTGTGTGATCGGACTTTGTTGTCGGAAAAATTGAGAGCAGGAGATAAAACTTCGTCGGAAAATCCGATGGAAAATGTCCGATGGAGCCTACACACGGTCGGAATTTCACACAACATTGTCCGATAGGAAAAAGGGAAGTCTGGATGGCCGCACTTCAGCAAAAACTTCTTTATTAGGCAAAAGATAAAAAATAATAATAAAAATGTATCTTTTGCCTAATAAAAACGTTTTTGCTGAAGTGCGGCCATCCAGACTTCCCTTTTTCCTCTCTGTTGTGAGCAGAGCCTGCACCAGCTGTACCGAATCAGGGTGGACATCACTTTGCCTCCAGACTCAGAGCGGTATTTATATTCTTAACATTGTCCGATAGGACATTTTCCGTCGGAAAATCCGACTGTGTGTATGGGGCATAAGTGTCCTTTGCACAGTGTGCACCTAAAGCTTACCTGAATACAATTGCTGGTGTTCTCATACAAATACAGGCCGGAAGCTGCAGTAATTTGATTTAGTGTCCTTTGCACAGTGTGCACCTAATGCCGCGTACACACGTTTGGACTTTGTCCGCCGGACAATCCGCCAGACTTTCCGAGGGGGGACTTGCCCACACATGCCCGGACTTCCGAGCGTTTGACTTGCCCACACACGCCCGGACTTCTCCGGCGGACAATCCGCGGGAAAAAGTCCGCGGGACTTTTGAAAATGAACGGACTTGCCCACACACGGAGCAGTCCGTTCATTTAGAACATAACTGCAGGTAGACGGAGATAGCGAAGGCAGTGAATGCCGCCGCACTAGCCCCGTCACCTTGCATGGATTTAAAGGAAATCCCCACGCCGTTTTTCGGTCCCCCCCAAATCCATCTCAGACCCTTATCCGAGCACGCAGCCCGGCAGGCCAGGAAAGGGGTGGGGATGAGCGAGCGCCCTCCCCTCCTGAGCTGTACCAGGCCGCGTGCCCTCAACATGGGGGGTGCCGTGCGCCCCCCCCCCCCCAAAGCACCTTGTCCCCATGTTGATGAGGACAAGGGCCTCTTCCCGACAACCCTGGCCGTTGGTTTTCGGTGTCTGCGGGCGGGGGCTTATCGGAATCCGGGAGCCCCCTTTAATAAGGGGGCCCCCAGATACCGGCCCCCCACCCTATGTGAATGAGTATGGGGTACGATGTACCCCTACCCATTCACCTAAGGTGTAAAGTGTAAAGAAAAAAAACACACAATTTTTTAAAAATATTTTATTGCACTGCTCCGGGGGTCTTCTTCCGTCTTGGGGGGTCTTCTCGCCGGACTCCTCCACCATTTACCTAGCTCTTTTAACGAGCGGAGAAGTCCGGCTACCTTCTTCGTCGTCGCCGCCGTCGTCTCGGGGTCTCGATCCGCCTTCGGGGGTCTTCCGGGGTCTCTTCTGTTCTTGCCGCAATCGTCGTTTTCCGCGCCCCCGGCGCCTCCATCTTCTTCTTCTTCCTCTTCTTCTTCTTCTTCTTCTTCCGATGTTGACCCGTCGCTGTCTCTGGTCGGAATGCCAGAGCCGCGCTGTGCTGGGACTTATATAGGGACAAGGGGACAGCATCCTCCGGGACTGTGACATCACAAGGGGGCGGGGTCACCATGTGACATGAGCATGTGACCCTATCCCCTTGTCCCTATAAAAGGCCCAGCACAGCGCGGCTCTGGAAGAAGAAGAAGAAGAAGAAGAGGCGGAAGAAGAAGAAGATGGCGGCGCCGGCGGCGCGGAAAACGACAACCGCGGCAAGAACAGAAGAGACCCCGGAAGACCCCCGAAGGCGGATCGAGACCCCCAGACGACGGCGGCGACGACGAAAAAAGGTAGCCGGACTTCTCCGCTCGTTAAAAGAGCTAGGTAAATGGCGGAGGAGTCCGGCGAGAAGACCCCCCAAGAAGGAAGAAGACCCCCGGAGCAGTGCAATAAAATATTTTTTAAAAAATTGTGTGTTTTTTTTTTCTTTACACTTTACACCTTAGGTGAATGGGTAGGGGTACATCGTACCCCATACTCATTCACATAGGGTGGGGGGCCGGGATCTGGGGGCCCCCTTATTAAAGGGGGCTCCCGGATTCCGATAAGCCCCCGCCTGCAGACCCCGACAACCAACGGCCAGGGTTGTCGGGAAGAGGCCCTTGTCCTCATCAACATGGGAACAAAGGTGCTTTGGGGTGGGGGGGCCGCACGGCCCCCCTTTCCCCAGGGCACCCCCCATGTTGAGGGCACGCGGCCTGGTACGGCTCAGGAGGGGGGGCGCTCGCTCGTCCCCACCCCTTTCCTGGCCTGCCGGGCTGCGTGCTCGGATAAGGGTCTGAGATGGATTTGGGGGGGACCCCCACGTTTTTTCGGCGTGGGGATTCCCTTTAAATCCATGCCAGGTGACGGGGCTAGCGCGGCGGCATTCACTGCCTTCGCTAGCTCCGTCTACCTGAAGTCACGTGCTAAATGAACGGATTTCCGATGAGCGGCAAGTCCGTTCATTTCAAAAGTCCGGCGGACTAGCATACTAACGGCAGGATTGTCCGCCGGACTGCCAAGTCCAGCGGATAATTTTAAAACAAAACTTAAAACCTAGTCCGCCGGACTTTTGGCGCCAAAAAGTCCGCCGGCGCCCACACATGAGGGGATTGTCTGGCGGACTCGAGTCCAGCAGACAATCCCGCGGGATAGTCCCTTCGTGTGTACGCGGCATAAAGCTTACCTGAAAACAATTGCTGGTGTTCGCATACAAATACAGGCAGGAAGCTGCAGTAATTTGATTTAGTGTCCTTTGCACAGTGTGCACCTAAAGCTTACCTGAATACAATTGCTGGTGTTCTCATACAAATACAGGCAGGAATCTGCAGTAATTTGATTTAGTGTCCTTTGCACAGTGTGCACTGTCACGTTCCGGGTACGGCGGGGAACAGGAGGTGGATCCCCTATGCCAATGGGGCGATAGCACGGGTTGTATTGGAGGACCGGTTCTAATGTTGCTACTGGTTTTCACCAGAGCCCGTCGCAAGGCGGGATGGACTTGTAGCGGCGGTAGCAACCAGGTCGTGTCTTCCAATAGCAACTCGACCCCACTGACAGCTGAGACAGGCGCGGTACACAAAGATTAGGCAGAGGCAAGGTCAAACGTAGCAAAGGGTCAAGGCAGGTGGCAAGGTTAGTAGTCGGGGGCAACAGCAAAGGTCTGGATACACAGTAAGAGGCAAAACACAAAACGCTTTCACTGGGCACTATCTGCAACTCAAGATCCGGCGAGGACAGGAAGGGGAAGTGGGTTTTTATTGGTTTTGGGTAAAAAACTGTAATTGGGCCAGGCACCAATTGATTGTGCGCTGGCCCTTTAACTGGAGGATGACTCTCGCGCGCGCGCGCGCCTGGGGAGCGGGGGCGCGCGCACGCCGAAGGAAGACTGCAGGGGACAGGTGAGAGGAGCGGGATGCGATCCCCTGGCAGACCGTGGATCGCATCCCGGAAACAAAGCAGCGCCTGCGGTCAGAGGTGCCGACCGAGGCGCTGCAGGGAAGAGAACGCCGTGAGCGCTCCGGGGTGGAGGAGGTACCCGGAGCGCTCAGCGTTACAGTACCCCCCCTTGGGTCTCCCCCTCTTCTTGGACCTCCCCCTCCTCCTGGAACCCAAGAACCTGCGGATGAGATCCTTGTCAATGATGTTACCCTCAGGTTCCCAAGGCCTCTCCTCAGGCCCACAGTTCTCCCAGTAAACAAGATAGAAACGTTTACCTCGGACGGTTCTAGAGGCAAGGATCTCTTTAACGGAGAAGATGTCGGAGGAGCCGGTGACCGGATCAGGAGCGGTGACCTTGGGGAAAAGCGATTAAGAACAAAGGGTTTGAGGAGAGAAACATGGAAGGAGTTGGGAATGCGAAGGGAAGGAGGAAGATGCAGTTTGTAGGACACGGAATTGATCCGAGCCTTGATCTTGAATGGGCCGAGGTAGCGGGGACCCAACTTGTAACTGGGGATGCGGAACCTAATGTACTTGGAGGAGAGCCACACCCTATCGCCAGGGGCGAATACCGGAGGAGGTCTTCTTTTGCTGTCAGCATGTTTCTTCATGCGAGAAGAGGCCAGGGCAAGCGACCTTTGGGTCTCTTTCCAGATGGACGACAGCTCCTGGGTGACTTCGTCTACAGCGGGGACTCCGGAAGAAGTGGGGATGGGTAGGGGGGGAAGAGGATGATGGCCATAAACCACAAAGAAGGGTGATTGAGAGGAGGACTCAGACTCTTTCAAGTTATAAGAAAATTCGGCCCAGGGCAGGAGGTCAGCCCAGTTGTCTTGGCGGGCCGAGACAAAGTGTCGCAGGTAGGCCCCAAGGATCTGGTTGACTCTCTCCACTTGTCCATTGGACTGAGGGTGGTAGGCAGAGGAGAAGTCTAGTTTGACTTTCAGTTGACTGCAGAGTGCTCTCCAGAATTTAGACACAAATTGGACGCCTCTGTCCGAGACAATGTGGGATGGAAGTCCATGAAGACGGAAAATCTGAAGGAAGAAATGTTTCACGAGTATAGGTGCCGAAGGAAGCCCTGGAAGTGGGACAAAATGTGCCATTTTGGAGAAACGATCCACGACCACCCATATGGTGGTGTGGCCGTGGGAAGGAGGGAGGTCCGTGATGAAGTCCATAGCTATGTGGGCCCAGGGTCGTTCAGGCACAGGCAGAGGGTGAAGAAGACCAGCAGGCTTCTGGTGAGGGGTCTTGTTACGAGCACATATGGCACAGGCCTGTACGAAGTCCGTCACATCCTTTTTTAAGGAGGGCCACCAGTAATACCTGGAAATCAGTTGGGAGGATTTCTTGATTCCAGGATGACCAGCCAGATGAGAGGAGTGACCCCATTTGAGGACCTGAAGCCGAAGACGTGGGGGGACCAAGGTTTTCCCAAGAGGGACTTGCAGTAGGGAGGCCGGGGCGGAAAAGATCAGACACTCAGGAGGTACAATGTGTTGTACAGGACACTCGGACTCTGTCAGGGCTTCCGTCCGCTGCGCACGCTAGTGCGCAGGCGCACGGGTTCGGCTTCCCGGCTCATAGCTAGTGACAGGGAGAAGATGCGGCGGCGCGTGCGCACTCGTGTTCCCGCCAAGCAGCGCGCGCGCATGCGCAGTAGCGCGGCATCACCCCATATGACCTCAGCGGCCCTATAAAAGGAGGGACTCTGTGCCCAGACAGACGCTGGTTCGTCTGACAGCTGCTTCCTGTTTGTATCCTGTACTTGACCCTTGAAGATTGTCTTACCTGTTGCCAAACCCGGATCGTCCTGACTACTCTGCCTTCTCCTGACCTTGACCTTCGGCTTGCTTACTTGGATTTGTTACCTTCTCCTGCCCCTGGACCTTTGGCCTGTACCTTGGATTCTCTTCTGTCTACCAGTGTTTGACCCTCAGCCTGCCTTGGACTATTCTGCTCAAAGATACCTTGTACCTAATCTACCAGTGTGTGACCCCCGGCCTGCATTCACCTAACCTGCTTGTGTTTGATCCCCAGTCTGCTTGTTGTGTTCTCTACTAGGAATTGGTGGACGTACTACCCTGCTCCAGTCTACCCTTCTCTACAACATCAGGAGCCCAAGCCTGGTCACCATCCCACCGGTGGCTTGTGCCTCTTGGTGCCAACCGTCCCTGTAGCACTTTCAGGGCAGTGGGCGCCGAGTCGCAAGGGCAACCGCTCTCGGCATCTTGGCCTCGGTGAGTACTAAGTTCATGACAGTACGAACCAGCCATGACAGAGGCCAACAGAGCGGGTTCTCCACTGGACATGTTATGTCAGCAAGTGTCTGCCCTCACGGAGGCGGTACAGAAACTTCAGGAAGGCTACGCCCAAGTCGATACTCGACTCCAACAACTGACCACGGCCGCTCCTCTAACTAATTCAGCTTCCGGGTCTACCAGTGGGACTTCTGCACCTCAGGCTCAACCTCCACCTGCCATGATGATGGCCGTGCCTGAACCCAAGGTACCAATTCCAGAACGATTTTCGGGTGATCGCAGGAAGTTCAGGTCCTTCAAAAACGCTTGTTCCTTGTACCTTGCCCTGCAACCTCGAACCTTCTCCTCAGAGATTGTCAAAGTTGGGTTTATCATCTCCCTTCTCTCCGAGGAACCCCAATCTTGGGCCCATGGCCTCATGGAACAAAGAAACCCTCTCCTTAATACTGTTGATACATTTTTTGAAGCAATGGGCCAACTCTACGATGACCCCCAGCGTAAGGCCACGGCTGAGGCCACTCTGCATACCCTCTCTCAGGGTAAAAGGCCTGTAGAGGACTATACGGCAGAGTTCCGCAAATGGTCTGCCGATACCACCTGGAATGAGGCAGCCCTCCTCTACCAGTATCGACTGGGATTAAGGGAGAGTTTGAAGGACGAGTTAGCCCGGGTTGAGCCTCCTACTTCTTTAGAGGAATTGATCCAGGTAGCCACCAAACTGGATCGACGTATGCGGGAACGTCGCTCAGAACGTGTACAAGGGTCCCGACCAATATGGGTTTCCCCAAGGATGCCAGCTGCTTATCCTACCGTTCCATCCGGTCCAGCGGCCCCTGAAGGGGAACCAATGCAACTGGGCTTAGTTCGTCCCCGCCTTACTCAGGAAGAACGGCAACGAAGACGGAGATCCAATCTGTGCCTCTATTGCGGGGGTCCAGGACATTTCCTCCTAAATTGTCCCATCCGGCCTAGTAAGTTGCCATCTCAGCCTTTCATGAATTGTCAAGCCGTCAATCGGGCCCAAACTTATGTGACTCTTTCTGTTTCCCTACAGCTAGCGGGAAGGAAGATCCGGCTACCAGCCGTGATTGACTCAGGTGCTTGCAGCTGCTTCCTGGATATCTCTATCGCCAAGGAATGGCACATTCCTTGCTTCAACAAGACAAATCCTCTATTGGTCCATTTGGCTGATGGGTCCCTTCCACAATCTGGTCCAGTAACCCAGGAGACTTCACCTATCCTCACCACCACAGATTCTGGCCACCAAGAGTTCCTACGGTTTGATCTTATATCTTCCCCAATGTTTCCCATCATCCTTGGACTTCCTTGGCTGCAAGCTCATGACCCCCAAATTCACTGGAACAGGAAGGAGGTCTCCTTCTCGTCACCATATTGTCACCAACACTGCACCTCTCCAACCTCCTGCTCCGTCCTATCGGTCATCTCGACATCAGAGAATCTTCAGCATATTCCCCCGGTCTATCAGGACTTTAAAGACGTCTTTGACAAGAAGAAGGCCGACCACCTACCACCACATCGGGCCTATGACTGCCCCATCGAATTGCTTACAGGCTCCGCAATTCCCTTTGGGCGCATATTTCCTCTATCAGAGACCGAGCTAAAGGCCCTCAAGGCCTACATTGATGAGAATCTCGAGAAAGGCTTTATTCGGCCATCCACCTCTCCAGCAGGCGCTGGTATTTTCTTCGTTGGTAAAAAAGATGGTTCACTCAGGCCCTGCATTGATTATCGGGAACTTAATAAAATCACTATAAAGAACCGATATCCTTTACCACTTATTCCCGAACTCTTCCAGCGGTTCCGGTCAGCTAAAGTCTTCTCTAAACTCGACTTAAGGGGTGCCTACAACCTTGTCAGAATCCGTGCAGGGGATGAGTGGAAGACAGCCTTCAGGTCTCGCTTTGGCCACTATGAATACTTGGTGATGCCATTTGGCCTATGTAACGCTCCCGCTACTTTCCAGCACCTGGTTAATGACATTTTTAGAAAATACTTGGATGACTTTTTAGTCGTGTACTTAGACGACATTCTCGTTTTTTCAGCCACTCTGGAGTTGCACCGGGAACATGTCAGAAAGGTCCTCACCATTCTCAGAGCCCATCAGCTCTATCTTAAAGCTGAAAAATGCGAGTTTGAAAGATCTACAGTACAGTTTCTGGGGTTCATCATCTCAACTAAAGGCACCTCCATGGACCCACAAAAGGTCAAGGCAGTGGTAGACTGGCCACCTCCCAAGGACAAAAGAGCTGTACAGAGGTTCATCGGTTTTGCTAATTTTTACAGGAGGTTCATCGCCGGATTCTCTGCCATTGTGGGGCCAATCACTCAACTGACCCGCCTACACAGCCGTTTCCAGTGGTCCCAGGAAGCCCAGGAAGCTTTTGTCAAATTAAAAACTCTCTTCACGTCCGCTCCTATCTTACGGCACCCAGACCCACTGCTACCTTTTGTTCTGGAAGTGGACGCCTCGGAGTCGGCCACAGGTGCCATCCTCTCCCAACGCCATGGGCCGAAAGCCCTGTTACACCCAGTGGCCTTCGCCTCCCGAAGACTCGATCCGGCCGAGAAAAACTATGATGTTGGTGATCGGGAGCTATTGGCCATTAAATCCGCGCTGGAGGAGTGGAGATACCTCCTCGAAGGAGCAGTTCACCCAATTACCATTTTTACAGACCATAAAAATCTTGAATACCTTCGCACTGCTAAACGCTTAAGACCCCGTCAAGCCCGTTGGGCACTCTTCTTTTCAAGGTTCACATTCCACATTTCCTACCGGCCAGGATCAAAGAACGGCAAGGCGGATGCTCTATCCCGTATCTTCCCAGAATCCTCTCAGGTATCAGAACCCAGCACCATTCTTACTCCTCAGAACTTCCTGCTACTCACACCCACGGACCTGATCTCCGCTTTATCCACTGCTTCGGCTCACTGTAAAGATCCCATTCTGGACACCCTAGAGAAACGTGAAAGTCTGTTCTGGCTCCAAGACAAGATTTTTGTCCCTACAGAGGTAAGACCTGTAGTTCTGAGAACTTTACACGACCATAAATTAGCTGGTCACTTTGGGGTATGGAAAACCGCAGAACATATCTCCCGCACCTTTTGGTGGCCAGGCTGGAGAAGTGATTGTCAAAAATACGTATCCTCCTGTATTACCTGTCAGCGAAACAAGGGTCCTAAAGCGAAGCCATGGGGTTTACTCAGGCCTCTACCCATTCCAGAACGACCTTGGGCCGACATTTCGATGGATTTCATCGTGGAATTACCCCCATCGCAAGGTTTTACTACCATCCTAGTGGTAGTGGATCGGCTGTCCAAAATGAGCCACTTTTTGCCCATGATCGGCACTCCCTCTGCCCTGGAGACCGCCAACATTTTTGTCAAGGAGATTGTTAGACTTCATGGGGTACCCAAGAGCATTGTCTCGGATAGGGGCCCACAATTCACCTCAAAATTTTGGAAAGAACTTTGCAAAACCTTGGACATCAACATTTGTCTTTCATCTGCCTACCACCCACAAAGTAATGGTCAAACTGAACGCACTAATCAAACTCTTGAACAATACTTACGATGTTTCTGTTCTTCCGCACAAGACGACTGGTCCTCTCTACTATCTTTTGCAGAATTTGCATATAATAACTCTTCCCATTCGACCACAAATCAGACTCCGTTTTGGGCTAACTTTGGGTTTCATCCATCTTTTCTCCCTAATGTTGTTTCTGAATCACGGTTTCCCGCTGTACAAGAACGGATAAGGTACATTCAAACCAACTTCAAAAAACTTCAAGACGCCATGCAACACGCCCAGGAAGGATATAAAAAGTATCACAACAAGGGGAGAAAGGAGAACCCTCATTTCAAGATTGGAGAAAAGGTATGGCTGGCAACTACCCATCTTAAGATCGCGTGTCCTGCAAGGAAGTTGGGTCCCAAGTTCATTGGACCATTTGAAATAAAGAAGATGGTAAATCCTGTAGCTTTTGAACTTGCCCTACCCAGTTCCTACAGAATACACCCAGTATTTCATGCCTCCCTTCTGAGACCCTTGGTCCCCAGTCCTTTTCCAAACAGAGAAGAAGGTCCTCCTCCACCTATAACAATTGATGGAGTAGAAGAATACGAGGTAGAGTCGTTACTTGGCTGCAGGAAGGTGGGTCGCCAGCTTCAATTCTTAGTAAAATGGAAGGGCTATCCACCAGAGGATAATTCTTGGGAACCTTCCAGAAACTTCCATGCCCCAAGATTAATCAAGATCTTCCGACAAGAACACCCTGAATTGATGGAGAGCCTGGGCGTCCGGAGGCCGCCCCTCAGGGGGGGGGGCACTGTCGGGGCTTCCGTCCGCTGCGCACGCTAGTGCGCAGGCGCACGGGTTCGGCTTCCCGGCTCATAGCCAGTGACAGGGAGAAGATGCGGCGGCGCGTGCGCACTCGTGTTCCCGCCAAGCGGCGTGCGCGCATGCGCAGTAGCGCGGCATCACCCCATATGACCTCAGCGGCCCTATAAAAGGAGGGCCTCTGTGCCCAGACAGACGCTGGTTCGTCTGACAGCTGCTTCCTGTTTGTATCCTGTACTTGACCCTTGAAGATTGTCTTACCTGTTGCCAAACCCGGATCGTCCTGACTACTCTGCCTTCTCCTGACCTTGACCTTCGGCTTGCTTACTTGGATTTGTTACCTTCTCCTGCCCTGGACCTTTGGCCTGTACCTTGGATTCTCTTCTGTCTACCAGTGTTTGACCCTCAGCCTGCCTTGGACTATTCTGCTCAAAGATACCTTGTACCTAATCTACCAGTGTGTGACCCCCGGCCTGCATTCACCTAACCTGCTTGTGTTTGATCCCCAGTCTGCTTGTTGTGTTCTCTACTAGGAATTGGTGGACGTACTACCCTGCTCCAGTCTACCCTTCTCTACAACATCAGGAGCCCACGCCTGGTCACCATCCCACCGGTGGCTTGTGCCTCTTGGTGCCAACCGTCCCTGTAGCACTTTCAGGGCAGTGGGCGCCGAGTCGCAAGGGCAACCGCTCTCGGCATCTTGGCCTCGGTGAGTACTAAGTTCATGACAGACTCAGAGGTATCGGTGGAACGAGAGAGGGCGTCAGCCCTGACATTCTTGTCTGCAGGACGGAAATGGATCTCAAAGTTGAAGCGGGCAAAAAACAATGACCATCTAGCTTGGCGTGGGTTTAATCGCTGGGCGGACTGGAGGTAAGAGATTTTTGTGATCAGTGAAGATCGTGATGAGATGAATGGACCCCTCAAGGAGATGTCTCCACTCCTCAAGTGCTAGCTTAATAGCCAGTAATTCACGGTCTCCAATGGAATAGTTCTTTTCAGGGGGGGAAAAGGTCTTGGAGAAAAAACCACAGGTGATGTTCTTGCCCTTGGAGTCTTTCTGGAGAAGCACGGCTCCAGCTCCCACAGAGGAGGCATCGACTTCCAGGAGGAACGGTTTGAGAGGGTCAGGCCTGGATAGAACGGGGGCAGCGGCAAAGACAGACTTGAGGTGGTTAAATGCCTCATCAGCTTGAGGAGGCCAGGACCTCGGATTCGCATTTTTTTTGGTTAGTGCCACAATAGGCGCGACAATGGTGGAGAAGTGGGAAATGAACTGGCGGTAATAGTTGGCGAATCTGAGGAAACGCTGGATGGCCCGTAGCCCTGTAGGATGTGGCCAGTTCAGGACGGCAGAAAGTTTCTCCGGGTCCATTTGGAGCCCTTGTCCAGAGACCAAGTAACCCAGGAAGGGAAGACTGCAGCGTTCAAAGAGACATTTCTCTAGTTTGGCGTAAAGACGGTTATCACGGAGCCGTTGGAGCACTTGACGGACATGAAGACGGTGCTCCTCCAAGCTAGAGGAGAAAATCAGGATATCATCCAGATAGACAACAACACAGGAGTACAGCAAGTCTCTGAAGATCTCATTCACAAAATCTTGAAAGACCGCAGGGGCATTGCATAAACCAAAGGGCATGACGAGGTATTCAAAGTGTCCGTCACGGGTGTTGAAGGCGGTTTTCCATTCATCGCCTTTACGAATACGGATGAGATTATATGCGCCCCGGAGGTCCAGTTTGGTAAAAATGCTTTCTCCGCGCAAACGGTCAAAAAGTTCTGAGATGAGAGGCAGTGGGTAGCGATTCTTCACAGTGATTTTATTTTATTTTTTTAACTTAATATTTTTTATTAAAGATTTTTCAATTTTACAAGATAGACATCACATTCTTACATCAATACTTGTCCAGTTGTCAAGAGGGGAGATAGAAAAACAATTCATCTTCTAGTAATAGAAACAGAGAGTAGGGGCGGTACAAGTACTCTTACAAAGATAAGCAACAAGCACAGTGTGATTAAAAAGAAAAAAAACATATAGCACGAAGGAGTTATTGCTACTGTATATAGATTCCCTCCCTCTTAAGATAACTCTGTTTACCGTTTCCCCCACATTTATTCATTCCATATCTTGACCATTCACACCATACATCTAGCTTCCCACATGTCTCTTTGTTTAATCCCAAATTGTTCCTATATTTATTTTGTGTCTATTTTCTTTTTTTCACACCACGTTTTCCACAACCTTTCAAATTTATTAATACATCCCTGTCTTTTATAAAGTGTTTTTTCCTTTAGTATCATACTATTCACAGCTTTCTCCCATTCTCTACTAGAAGGAGGGGTGGGCGACTGCCATCTCTGGGCTATAAGTTTGCGCGCCTGGAACAAGCATCTCAGAATTGCCATATTGGTATCTTTAGGCCTTCTCGTCCCATCCACCCATCCTAGTACACAAATCTTGGGTTCTGTCTCAATGGGGACGTCAAAAACCTGAGAAATTGTATCCACTACCTCAATCCAGTAGCGGTGCAGCTTGGGACATCTCCAGAACATATGTATCATGTCTCCCTCTAACCCTCCACACCTTGGACAAGAGGAGTCTATTCTACTTCCGAAACTGAAAAGTTTTTTCGGGGTAAAATAAGCTCTATATAGAAGGAACAAGTGCGACATCCTTTGGGGTGGAGAGAGAGAGACCCATGGAGCTAATTCAAGGATCCTATCCCATTGGTTGTTTGTGATGTTAACCCCATCTCTTACCCATTTATCTCTAAAAACGGAGGTATAATGGCTGCCCCTGGCATCTTTATGTAGAATCGAGTACGTCCCTGAGGTCAACCCCTTAGTTGATTCTGTTTGCACTATATTCACTAGTGTCGATATATTCCCCCATTCTATTGGGGAGTCCTCGAATTATACTGCAAGTGCATGCCTAAGTTGGAGGTATCGGAAAAAAGATTTCCTCGGTATTAAAAACTCCGTTGTAAGCTCTTGAAATGTTTTTAATTGCCCATTAGTAAACAGCTGATGTAAGTATTTTATATCTCTACGTTCCCACTCCCTGATTGGTCCTATTTTTTGTACCTCACTCAAGTTATTATTCTTCCACAGTGGTGAGTATTCCGTGTAGCCTCTACATCCCAATATTGCCTTAGCCGCTACCCATACCTTGTTCATTAGATCCAGGGTGGGAATTCCCCTTATCACCATACCTGCTTCCATAATTTCAATGGTTTGTCTTTTTAGGAGGACCTGGAGCAGGTTTCCCCCCGCCCCAGTTCCCCTCATATATTGTAATTGGGATGCTAAAAAGTATCTAAACAGGTGTGGAATTGCTACTCCCCCTTCATTGGTCGGGAGTTGGAGAATTTTTAGGCTGATACGCGCCACACTACCCTTCCATATCAGTTCTCTAAATATGGTATCAAATCTATTGAACCATTTTTTATAAACCCATACTGGGGAATTAGCTAGGATATACAAGGCTTGGTGGAGAAAAATCATTTTAATTAGATTACAACGACCCATTGAGGAGAGTGGGAACCTCCTCCAGATCCTAGTTTTCTCTTTAAACCTGGTCAACAATGGGGACAAGTTGTTTACTATATATGCTTTAGGATCTCTCGTAATGATTACACCCAGATATTTCATCTGGGTTACTACTTGTAATCTACTGGCTTCTTGTGGTAGTGGAGTATATAAAGGGTCCACTGGGAGTAGGGTGGATTTTCCCCAATTGATATTCAGACCAGAGAATTACGCATCGTTTGTTTCAGGGAGTTCTGTACGTCGCCAAGGAGTACGAGTAGATCGTCTGCGAATAGGACTACTTTCTCCTCTTCCAGACCTCTTGAAAATCCCCTAATCTCCCTACACGATCGGAGGGATATAGCCAGGGGTTCAATTGCAAGAGCGAACAAAAGGGGGGACAGAGGGCATCCTTGTCTCGTCCCCCTTAATAATTGAAACCTTGTAGAGTGTTCATTATTAATCCTCACCCTAGCCTCTGGTGCTTTATACATGATTTTTACCCATTTAGAAAACATTGGCCCTATTTGAAACTCACTCAAGATCCTCCATAGATATCTCCACTCCAAAGTATCAAAAGCTTTAGCGGCATCTAGCGAGAGGATAGCTCTATGTCCCTCGTCTTCTGTTGGAATTTGTAAGTTCAGGTATACTCGCCTGATATTTATATTAGTTGACCTGCCAGGAATAAATCCTGATGGGTCAGGGTGAACTAGGTCTGCTTTCACCCCGTTCAATCTGGACGCCAAGATCTTCGCCAAAATCTTGGCGTACAGATTAAGCAGGGAGATAGGCCTATATGACGAGGGATCCAGTGGTTCCTTATCTTCTTTTGGTATGACTATTATAGTTGACTCCCTCATAGAGAGAGGGAGTTCCCCTTTAGCCAGCGCCCAGTTAAATGTCTTCAGCAATTCAGGAAACAGAACACCTCCAAAACAGCGGTAAACCACGACCGGTAGGCCGTCCGGCCCGGGAGATTTCAGGTTCGCCATTGCCTGTACCGTATGCTGTATCTCTTCTAATGTGATAGGAACATCCAGTTTATTCCTATCATCTTCAGAGAGACGAGGGATAGTCAAGTTTTTAAAGAAGGTTCCCATTGGGTCGCCCATATCTTCTTGATTGGAGTTGTAGAGATTTTTATAGTACTCTCTAAAGCAATCAACAAAATCTGGGGTATTAGTAGTTGTTCCCTTTCTAGTTGTTTTGATCATTGGTACTAATGACGGGGGTGAGTTAACTTTCACCAATTGCGAAAGCATCCGACCCACTGATTCCCCTTCCCCAAAGCTAACTTGTTTTTGGAATATGTATCTCTTTTCTGCTTTCCCCATCATTATCCAGCGGTAGACCCGTTGTGCCTCCGTCCATGCCCCAAGGTTCCCCGCTGATGGGTCTCTAAGAAATTGTTCTTCTAATTGTGTCACCCTATGTGCTGCCTCCACCTCCCTTCTGTTAGATTCTCTCTTAATTAGTGAGATCTGTTGGATCAGGAGGCCCCTGAGAAATGCCTTTAGAGTATCCCAAATGACCCCCTGTGATGCTGTTCCATTATTTAGGTCTATAAACTCTGTCAGAGCCTTTATAACTTCCTGCGATTCCCCCATCAGTTCCAGCCAAGCGGGACTAATTTTCCATTCCCGAGGTTGGTTTTCCCCACCTATCTCCACAGATATTGTCATTGGGGAGTGGTCAGAAAGACCCCTCGGCATATATTTGGGACCACCAGATATAATAATTGCCTCATCATTCCCCAGTGTCATATCTATTCGAGAGAGTGTGGAATGTGTAGAGGAAAAGCATGAGTAAACCCGATATCCCGGATTCTGTAATCTCCAAAGGTCCCTCAAACCCATTTCCCCCATTATATGAGCCAGTCGTTTATCCACTGGACTTCTCCCTTGATTTGAGTGTGGGAACCTATCTATGTCATGGTCTATGACCATATTGAAATCTCCCATCATGAAGATCGGGATATTAGGCTTGTCCAGGACAAACTCCGCTAAATCATAGAAGACATCCAGCTTGAAAGGTGGTGGTATGTACACACTGGCTAGGACAAAGATCTTATTCTCTATTTTACAGTGCAAAAAAACATATCTCCCAGATTCGTCAATCTTCTTCTGAAGGCAGGTATATGTTACACCCTTCTTAATAAAAATAATAACCCCCCTAGAATAGGACGTGTGAATAGAATGATATTGGAATTGAAAGTCCCTCCACCCCAGGTGAGGTACAGAAATACTTGAAAAATGTGTTTCCTGTAAACACGGGATAGAAACCCCATGTGCTTTTACTGTATTCAATACTGCTGCCCTTTTCCCCAAATCTCCTAAACCCCTTATGTTCCAAGAGCAAAGTGTGATAGCTTTCTTTTTTAGCCGTGTATTACTAGCCATATACGTAAAATTGTCTATTTATTACAACTGTGTAGACTCTACCTTCATTTTGTGTTTTCATTTTTGGTTCCTGTATTACCCTATTAATGTCGTGAAAATAATAAAAAAGTCTATTACTCGAAATATTCAAGGTGAACAAGTGCATTTGATGGCTATCTTCCCCATTAGAGACATACTTCTTCCAATCTACCCTTCCTAATATCCATTCATACCATCCTTTGATACCTACCCCCCTACTGAACCATGCATACAATCTATCTTCCTCCAATTCTTCCCTCCCTGCCTTCCTAGGCCTACCCGGGGACTTCCTATTGTGACCTATCCATACATTCATCATACTTAATGCACTCCCCTTTCCCCCTCCCCTATCCCTCCCTTCTCCCCTCCCTCCCATCCCTCCCCTCCCTCCCCAATCCCCTACACCTCCACCCACACAAAAAAAACTCACAATACCAACATAAAAATCTTGAGAACATTTTGCCAGGCCCCTCCAACAGAAAGAAATTGGGGGTATCCTGCTCATTGTTCCCATCCTTTCATGCCCCTCTCCCCTCCTCCCCTTTTTCCTTTTGAACAAAGCATTTAAGAATGAAGAAAAATTTACCGTCCCGCCCACCCGAGGGCAGGCCTGGATGGGATCTAAAAAAACATTTTTTCATACAGGTGGGCACGGTCTATACCCCCCTCCTTTATCATGTTTCATTGTAGGTGGTCAACCACTCATTCACCCCTTCTGGTGTATCAAAAAATGTAGTCCCCCCATTAACTGTTAATCGTAATCTAGCCGGGTAGATCAATGCATACACTATACGTGCCTGGCGTAGTTTACGTTTCATTTCAGTGAATCTGGCTCTTCTCTTCTGTAGTTCCGGTGAAAAATCCGGATATACAGAGATCCTAGAGCCATTATACGTCATGTTGCCCAGTTCCCTTGCCCTGCGCATAATAGTCACTTTATCATTGAAGTGAAATATTTTAGCTATTAAAGGTCTGGGAGGGGAACCGGGCTGGGGGAGGTCTTGCCGGGACTCTATGTGCCCTCTCTATGGAAAAAAATGGCGAAAACACTTCTGGACCCATTGTATCCCGAAACCACTTTTCCAGAAAGACCACTGCATCTACACCCTCACTGTTTTCTGGAATAGCGAGGATACGTACATTTTTTCTTCTTATCCTATTTTCCATCTCGTCTATTTTAGTCTCCTGCTTGCTTATTTGTCCTCTCATGGCTACCAGTTCTCTTTTTAAGGGGTCCATGTCATCCTCTATTAGAGCAATCCGTGTTTCTAGGGCTGTAGTCCTTTCCTGAACTATTTGTATATCATGTCTCACAAGCAGAAGATCTGCCTGTATTGAATTTAATTGGGCCGCCATTTCAGTCAGGGAATCCCTACATATATTTACCGCCTGCAAAACTTTGTTTAATGATGGCTCAGTGTGGGTTAGACCCTCCCCCTACTGGTAACCCCTGGGCCATTTCAGATCTCCGATCCTGTCCTATACCCCCTACTTCCACCGATACTGGTGGCTGGTTTTGCCCTGACATATGGCTCTGCCCCTGACCCTGGCTCTTTCTTATCCCCGAGGACCCTGCTTTAGGTTGAGTTTGTTGGGATTGTTGATTACTCTTAGGGGGAGTTTGAGCAACCTGGCCCGGGGTATGGGCGAATTTTTCAAGCTTAGCGGCTGCCTGGCTTGCTTGACTTGCCTGGCTTGCCGCTTGGCTAGCCTTAGTAGTGCGTTGACTAGGCATAATCTTTCCCCCCCAAGAGGAAAAAAGGGAAGAGAAAAAAAAAAAGGGGGAGAAAAAAAAGGGAAAAAAGGGGGGGGGGAAAGGGAAATTCACGTGATAGGGTGTAGGACAGTAGATTGGTATACCAGTTTCATAGAACAAGCCAAAAAAATTACTTTTATGTGATCTCCCTACCCCTGCCCCCTGTATACAGTTTTATTGCCTATAAGACCAGTTGTTCACCAATTCTGTAGTCCCCTTAATAGCCCAATATTCCCCTAGGCTCCAAAAAAGACAGGGGGAAAGGGGGAGATGAAACTGGACATACAGCGGGCTAAAAACAACCGACGATGAATAGAAAAAATAAACTCTATACACAGTCCAATCACTTGATTTTGGGAAACGTCCTTTACATCAGGTGGGGGTGCAGTCTCTTACTTCTACCTCGCCCCTATATCTTCTGTTGATTTCTACCACTTTTCATCTTAGGCCACGTCACCTCATGGATTTTATTTTATTTATTTTTTTTATTTAGTGGCGCGGAGTAGTGATGGGGGATATCCAATCCTTATAGGTACAGTAGAGGTGTTATTTGGGTTTTACAATAGAGCAAAGAGTTATACGCTGAGTTGTACTAGAGTCAGCTATAACAGGTGGCTGCCGGGTCTCACCACTGGTTCAATTCAGATTTTGCTGACATGGAGGTATCCAGTAGATATATAGTTATCAGAGATGTCAGTTCTACAGTCCGGTAGGATATGCAGGAGGGAGGGGGGGGGGTCAGAATAGTAGTGGCAGTTCATATAAATATGTATCCTATAAATATATGCAGGCTCTCACCTCTGCATTTTTTCCCACCAACAGTTTGTTTTTAGCCAATCCTCAGGCTTACCCCCACACTCCGCACTCACCGCACCGCACGTCTCCCAGTGGTCCCGTCACTTGAAGCTTTAAGTAATCTTGATATCAGTCTCTAAGATTGTCCGCCTATAGATTTTTAGTTTTCATTTGGTGGCTCAGAATAACAGTGGGAATGTCCGATACAGAAGGCTCAATATAAGTAATATATAAGTTCAGCAGTTAGGCCAGTATTTTGAAGGGTATATGCTGGGGTCGGATAGGTCAATTAACTGCAGGCTCTCACCACTGCGCTCCTCACTTATGCAATTTCACCGCTTCATTCAGATTTTTACCAAAGTGGGGGGTGTCCGGTAGACATGCGGTCCTCAGGGATTTTATATTACTTCTGGAATCTGGTGGAGACATGCGGGGGGGTCGGGTAGATCAGAATGCATGCAGGCTCACACCACTGTATTTCTTTACAAAGACTTATCGGCCCCCATCCGGCGCACCACACCCCCGCACTCACCGCACGCCTCCCGATTATCGCCACCACGTCTCCACGGGTTCCCCTATGTCTCAGCAGTATCTCAGCCGCAGTTGGCTCCCTCGATGCGCTGCCGACACAGCGCGCTAGTTCCAAGCCGGTCCGACTACTTCCGGAGCGCCGGTACACGGGGGTGAGAGGAGAGCAATAGGAGAGCCCAGACGCCACTCACCTCACATGGGTTCGCGAAACCCCACCTCCCGGAGAGTCCACACACCAGGCGCAGCACAGGGGATCGGATGACAGGTAAAGTCTTAGGAGGGAAGGCACAAGAAAGCCGCCAGAGACCACTCCTCAGGCTTCCATCTCTCTTGTAGTTGCAAGTTGAAAAGCATGTGTCTCAGCTAGATAACAGGCCTCCACCGCCTTTTCAATCTTTTCGGCCGTTGCACTCATCAGTTATAGGCATCTTCCGTGTTAGCGAGGAGCGGAGAGGAGAGGTCTCACAGTGATTTTATTAAGACTACGATAGTCAATGCAGGGACGTAAGGACCCGTCTTTTTTGGCGACAAAGAAGAATCCTGCTCCAGCAGGGGAAGAGGACTTGCGGATGAAACCTTTCTTGAGGTTCTCCTGGATGTACTCAGTCATGGCTTGTGTTTCCGGAATGGAGAGAGGGTAGATCCTACCACGGGACGGGGTGGTACCAGGGAGGAGATCAATAGGGCAATCAAAGGGTCTCTGTGGCGGCAAGACCTCAGCTTGTTTTTTGCAAAACACATCGGAAAAGTCCCGGTAAGGCTTGGGAAGACTAGGCAGAGAGGCAGAGATGGAGACTTGTTTAACGGGCACCGCTTTGAGGCAATGCCTGTGGCAGGAAGGACCCCAACTTTTGACGTCCCCCGAGGACCAGTCGAGGGTAGGAGAATGAAGCTGGAGCCAGGGTAGGCCCAAAAGGATCTCAGAGGTACAATTGGGTAACACAAAGAAGTCAATCTTTTCATAATGGAGAACTCCAATTCTCATGAGGAGAAGTTCGGTGCGATAACGCACGATACAGTTCAGATTTTGACCATTTACCGAGGTGATGAAAACTGGTTTGGCAAGACGGGTGATAGGAACGTTGAATTTGTTGATAAGAGAGGCTTCAATGAAGTTCCCTGCAGAGCCGGAGTCCAAAAAGGCTACAGCGGAGAAAGAAAATTTCTTGGTCAGAGAAATCCTTACTGGAATGGTCAGACGTGGAGAGGAAGAATCCACACCTAGCAGCGCCTCTCCCACGTTAGCTAGGTGCGAGCATTTCCCTGACGCTGAGGGCGGATAGAGCAGTCCTTTAAGAAATGGTCTGGGCTGGCGCAATACAGACATAGATTATGGTTTCGGCGGCGAGACCTCTCCTGTGTGGTCAGGCAAGATCGATCCACTTGCATAGCCTCCTCAGCGGGAGGCACAGGAACGGGTTGCAGAGGATTCTGGAAGAGAGGTGCCAGGCGAGGAAACCGCCTGACGCGAGCGAGGTCCTTCTCCTGGCGTAATTCTAAGCGTCTCTCGGTAAAACGCATGTCAATGCAGGTGGCCAGCTGGATTAGCTCAGACAGGGTAGCAGGAATGTCACGTGCGGCCAGCACATCTTTGACATGACTGGATAGGCCTTTTTTGAAGGTCGCGCAGAGGGCCTCATTGTTCCAAGAGAGTTCAGATGCCAGGGTGCGGAACTGAATGGCGTAATCGCCTACTGAAGAATTCCCCTGGACAAGGTTCAGGAGAGCCGTCTCGGCAGAGGAAGCCCGGGCTGGCTCCTCGAAGACACTACGAACTTCAGAAAAGAAGGCTGGAACTGAAGCTGTGGCAGGGTCGCCACGGTCCCAAAGCGGTGTAGCCCAGGCCAGGGCCTTATCAGATAGCAGGCTAACCACGAACGCCACCTTTGACCGTTCTGTGGGGAACTGGTCCGACAACATCTCCAGATGGAGGGAACACTGGGATAGGAACCCTCGGCACAGCTTGGGATCCCCATTGAATTTGTCAGGAAGGGACAGGCGGATTCTAGCGGCAGCAGCTCGCGGTGGAGGAGATGTAGGAGCTGGCGGTGGGGCTGGCAGGAGCTGCTGTAACATAGCAGTCAATTGCGCCAATTGCTGTCCCTGTTGAGCGACCACCGTGGTCAGATCCGAAAGGCTAGGCAGCGGGACCTCAGCGGGATCCATGGCCGGATCTACTGTCACGTTCCGGGTACGGCGGGGAACAGGAGGTGGATCCCCTATGCCAATGGGGCGATAGCACGGGTTGTATTGGAGGACCGGTTCTAATGTTGCTACTGGTTTTCACCAGAGCCCGCCGCAAGGCGGGATGGACTTGTAGCGGCGGTAGCAACCAGGTCGTGTCTTCCAATAGCAACTCGACCCCACTGACAGCTGAGACAGGCGCGGTACACAAGGATTAGGCAGAGGCAAGGTCAAACGTAGCAAAGGGTCGAGGCAGGTGGCAAGGTTCGTAGTCGGGGGCAACAGCAAAGGTCTGGATACACAGTAGGAGGCAAAACACAAAACGCTTTCACTGGGCACTATCGGCAACTCAAGATCCGGCGAGGACAGGAAGGTTTTTATTGGTTTTGGGTAAAAAACTGTAATTGGGCCAGGCACCAATTGATTGTGCGCTGGCCCTTTAACTGGAGGATGACTCGCGCGCACGCGCCTGGGGAGCGGGGGCGCGCGCACGCCGAAGGAAGACTGCAGGGGACAGGTGAGAGGAGCGGGATGCGATCCACGGTCTGCCCGGGGATCGCATCCCGCTCCTCTCACCCGTCTCCTGCAGTCTTCCTTCGGCGTGCGCGCGCCCCCGCTCCCTGAATACAATTGCTGGTGTTCTCATACAAATACAGGCAGGAAGCTGCAGTAGTTTAATTTAGTGTCCTTTGCACAGTGTGCACCTAAAGCTTACCTGAATACAATTGCTGGTGTTCTCATACAAATACAGGCAGGGAGCTGCAGTATTTTGTTTTAGTGTCCTTTGCACAGTGTGCACCTAAAGCTTACCTGAATCTAATTGCTGGTGTTCTCATACAAATACAGAGAGGGAGCTGCAGTAATTTGATTTAGTGTTCTTTGCACAGTGTGCACCTAACGCTTACCTGAATACAATTGCTGGTGTTCTCATACAAATACAGGCAGGGAGCTGCAGTATTTTGATTTAGTGTCCTTTGCACAGTGTTCTCATACAAATACAGGCCGGAAGCTGCAGTAATTTGATTTAGTGTCCTTTGCACAGTGTGCACCTAAAGCTTACCTGAATACAATTGCTGGTGTTCTCATACAAATACAGGCCGGAAGCTGCAGTAATTTGATTTAGTGTCCTTTGCACAGTGTGCACCTAAAGCTTACCTGAAAACAATTGCTGGTGTTCTCATACAAATACAGGCAGGAAGCTGCAGTAATTTGATTTAGTGTCCTTTGCACAGTGTGCACCTAAAGCTTACCTGAATATAATTGCTGGTGTTTTCATACAAATACAGACAGGGAGCTGCAGTATTTTGTTTTAGTGTCCTTTGCACAGTGTGCACCTAAAGCTTACCTGAATACAATTGCTGGTGTTCTCATACAAATACAGGCCGGAAGCTGCAGTAATTTGATTTAGTGTCCTTTGCACAGTGTGCACCTAAAGCTTACCTGAAAACAATTGCTGGTGTTCTCATACAAATACAGGCAGGGAGCTGCAGTATTTTGATTTTGTGTCCTTTGCACAGCGTGCACCTAAAGCTTACCTGAATCTAATTGCTGGTGTTCTCATACAAATACAGGCAAGGAGCTGCAGTAATTTGATTTAGTCTCCTTTGCACAGTGTGCACCTAAAGCTTACCTGAATCTAATTGCTGGAGTTCTCATACTAATACCACAGGCATGGAGCTGCAGTATTTTCAGTTAGTGTACTGTGTCCTCTGCACAGTGTGCAACTAAAGCTAACTGAAGACAATTGCTGGTGTTCTCATACTAATAATACTACAGGCAGGCAGTTGATTCTGCTAGCTGCAGTATAATCAGTATATATATATATACATCCCAGCTTTGTGCAGCTACATCTCCCTGCAGGCCATTAGTATGTCTGGAAGGCCAACAAGGAGAGGCAGACAGTCACGAGCCAAGCAGGCTCTTTGTCTAGAAGAATCAGCGCCGGTCGTGGACAATGTGCATCCTGCTTGTCCTTTTTTTTTGGCAGCTGGCCGTGTTGAGCCGCAACATGCCGAAGACTAGAGTGGATGACCTAACCGTCCTCGTCCTCCTCATCCTCTCTCACCCAGGCTAACTGTACTTTGTCTGGCAAAGCAGCTGCCAACGTGGCCTCTTCCCTCAGCTCAATGGCATCGGTCACTCCTTCCCTAGCCCCACCATGTCCTCCTGAGGAGTCCCCCGAACTGTTTGACCACAGTGTTGGGTACATGCTCCAGGAGGATGCCCAGCGTTTTCAAGGCTCTGATGATGGTACCCAGCTAAAGGAAGGCAGTAACGTGAACCCAGAGAGAGGGGGTGCCCAAAATGGACAGCAATCTGGCAGTCATGTTTCCCCAGCTGCAGCATACTGCCAGGTTTGCTCCAGTGATGAGGAGGGAGGGGATGAGGAGGTCACTGACTCCAAGTGGGTGCCTGATAGGAGAGAGGAGGAGGAGGAGGCACATCTCCAACGAGGCAGGATGCCCTCCAGGGGCCAGCTTAAGGGCAGCACACTGACTGTATCACACTGTCTCAATATTCAAAAAGTTCTTTGGTGTGGGCCTTTTTTGAGACGAGTGCATCAGATCGCACTGCTGCTATTTGCAACATATGTCTCAAGCGTATTTCGCGTGACCAAAACATCACCGGCTTGTGCACCACACGCTTGACCAGACATATGTCGACCTGCCATGCAGTTCGTTGGCAAGCGTACCTAAAAGACCCACACCTAAGTACCTCTTATAGCAAACTAGCTCGGGGGGCGGTGTTTGAAGACAACGTCTTCCTCCCAGTGGGCCATAAAAAGATTGGCCACACTGGGAGTGGCTTGCGTCATGCCGTCGCCGCTGAAGAAGTCCCACCCCTAAGGGACGTAACGCATACAGATAACAAGTGACCCTGATCGTGACGTAACCCGCGTCTTACATGCTGATCCCTGTGGACACACGCTGTTTACCATATGCCATTCATCAGTGCATTTTATTGTAAGTGCATTTTATCTTCATTTTAAAATAAACAAGAGTTCATTCAGAGAGCACTAGATATTATCATTTTTATTCCATGTACTGTATTTTGGATTTGATGAGGAATCCCATAAGCAATATTGGTTTTGTTCACATCATTTATGAGAGATCCTGTTGATTAAACACTCTGAAAGGGAACTGCTGGTTTGACCTGACTGATTGACTCCGGGGGTGAGCAGCCATTTCTCTTGACGGTGGAGGTTGTCACACAGTGCAATGTCAAAAAATAGATTTGCATTCACTTTGAAAATTAAGGCAAAAAAACTGTGTGGGGTCCTCTCCCAAAATCCATACCAGACCCTTGTATGAATTTTGGCAAAATGTAAAAAAAAAAAAAAAATTGTGCCCCCCCCCCCCCAAAATCCATACCAGGCGCTTCGGGTCTGGTATGGATTTTAAGGACAACCCCTCACCAAAATCTAAAAAAAATATGGTGTGGTGTCCCCCCAAAATCTATACCAGACCCTTTATCCGAGCATGCAGCGCGGCAGGTAAGGAAAGTGGGAGACAAGCGAACCATACCAGGCCACGTGTCCTCAACTTGGTGTGGTGCTTTGGGCCAGGTCAGTCCCCCCAAAGCACCATGTCCCCATGTTGACGAGGACAAGGGCCTCTTTCCCACAACCCTTGCAGGTGGGCCAGTAATTGTGGGGGTCTGTGGGCGGGAAGCTTATCATAATCTTGAAGTCCCCTTTAACAAGGGGGGCCCCAGATCCCGCCCCCATGTGAATGAGTACCCATACCCATTCACCCAAAAAAACACTTCTTACCCTGACGAAGGCTCCCGCCACATGGCATCTCCGGCGTCTGACAGTTCTTATACAACTATGGGGCGTGATCACTGGGTAACGTCAACCCGGCGACTATAAAGGTCATGCGTAATGAGCTTATGAAAAGGTGTATGCAACATCTATTTTGTTCATTCTCCGCTCATCTCAGCCATGTTGTCATGTGAAGGGCCTAACCACAGTGACCATGCCCCCCATATTTTCTTTCTTTTTTTTTTTATAATTTAATCTTTATTAAACATTTTCTCCCTTATTACATTCATCATTTACATGATATATTCATATATGCAGTATAAAGAGGATAAGACGAAATTATCAATTTTTATCTTCTACCCTGTGTCAGGACCACTGTAGAACTCGCTGCAGTATACAACTAGTTAGCAGGTCTATTAAACCCTGCTAGGCACACTGATATAAAGTTAGTTATGAAAGTACACACACTGCTGCTAGTAAAACACTATCTTATTGATTTCCCAAGAATCAGGAACGCTAACATAAAGTATTAAAAGACATTACAATATCACAAAGCTTACAATCAAATCATATAATACAAGAATATCAAAGATACTTATCACAGGGCCCTCCGTGAGGCTTGTAGCCTCCAAAAATGGCCGCCAGACCATGAGGTGGTCAGGCACCTTCTCATGTCAGGGATTCCCAGCAAACAGAGACTGACTCCTGTGTGTGCGAACTCTTCATTCAAACCCACACACCCACTCAAAGCCACCCCCCTTTGCCTTTCATCCAACAGGTATCCATAGCGACCTTAGTAGTAACAGTCTCCCTTGAAGCTTGTAATTACACATGTCACAGCAGGTGGGCTCGAGCCAAGCCATTGTTATCTTGATATGCTACAAAGCTTTTGGTGTGTTTTCCAACCTGGCTACATTCCAAACCGGGGAATGCCTTCTATCCTCAAAGATATTGGGAATGAACCGATGTGATATTACATGAGTTCATATTGAATCCAACATATGCCGCTTTGCGACTGAAAGTCGCATAAAAACCCTTCTTCAGACACGGCTCCTATTGAACAGTCCATAACTGTTTTGTCCCTGACATGCGTTTCCAAACCAGTATCCATAGAACAGTCCTTTAAACGTCTTAACGTGTTGTATTTTTACAACGTGTGCAGAAACAGCTCCTATGGAACAGTCCATTGTGGTCTTACCGTGTTATGCTTCCCAACACGTGCCGCTTTGCCACTGAGTGACACATCCTTCTTCAGCGACAGCTTCCATGTCGCCATTATGTATCTTTGGTATCTTCAGGATGGATGCAATAGAGGCAAGGGGTATCCATTCATTCACCATTCACCAGTACACATTCAGATCAACATATCAAACAGCTCTCAAACACTGATCTATTATCTAGATAAGTCTCGAGGAGGGCCTTATTCACCCATATTATTAACCTTCAATACGCATAGGTCACACTATACCATAATATAAATCAACTTCTTATCATACTATATACATATATCTGTATCCCATCCCTTTATGCACCCCGCTCCCAATCCTATAACCCTTTACTGTACATATGGGTCGGGATTAGGCAGGCTTGCTCACAGCGGTATTGCAGGGCTCTGACTTGGCAGCAAGGTCTCTAATTTGAACACAGAGACCCTACCGTCAATTCGTCCCTCAACTTGCATAGACAAATGGGAGATCCTTCTATATAAATACCGAGTCTAATCACACATATAAATCTGCAAAAATTACAAAACCACACACTTCCATCCCTGTGCCTGGATTTCAGAGACCATGCCCAGGGTATACCATGCACCTCTACCTATGGTTAGGTTCAAGGAACCTTCCAGTTTTATGACTAACATTACATCGGTATTCTTTAGGACAAAGAAATAAACTTGTCTATGTCCCAAATAACACCCAGGTGCTTCCTCCCCAGCAATGATCCCTGAAATAACTTCCCAACATTTTTATGTTCACCACCATGATGTATTGACCTGGCATACAAAGGACATCATGGTCAGGCTTCCGACCGAGGGAAGTATCAACCTGCTTCCATCTCCTCTGATCACATGTGGGTGATTTAGCCTCAAATGCGACAAGTTAGAATCCCCAATCAGTAAGCCCATTGATGCCATCAAATATACGGACCAAGTCCGCACTTCTGTGTATGGGATCATACAGCCTAACACCTTTCACAATCCAAACTGGTACAGCCCATCCAGGCATTCGACCACCATTTTGGATTAGTGTAAGCGACGTGTTGTGGCAGAGTCTTACTGAGCGGTGATGCTAACCCATCAGGCCACTGCCCTTTAAACATAGATTGCCCAATCAGCTTGATGCTGGTTGACACTTCCGCCCGCCACTGCGTGTACGCCAGAGCCCATGACCGATTTCTATCCTGTACCCTCACACCCTCCACCAACCTCTCAACATGGTTCACCAACTCTGGAGCTAATTTACTCTGGGTGTTTTGTGAATGCTATTAAGGATGCCACCAATCTCTCTGAGTAACAAAGTCCCGCTCACAGCTATGGCTGAGAGTTTGTTCCTCAGGATACCGATGTCTACTCCATTAACAACACCCCTTCCAGCTCCTATTCCCCCAATATAGTGCTGAATACATGCCTCCTTTTGTGGTTACTCCTCAGAGATAAGCATCCTGCATGCACCTTATTCTGTGTCCGCACATCTCTGGGAGCAATTCACTGGTACGATGACAGCACTTGATTCAGCGTATACTCAGCACATATAGGGTAATAGGTTTTATCAACCACTGTGAGATGTTGCAGTACCATATGGTGCAGGCATACTGTACCCTGGTAGTCAGCGTTTGTTCCCTTTATCTATCGGAGCATGCTCCTGTGTGTATTCACTGGCATTCCCTGTGCAGGGTTTCAACTTCTCAGATGAGACCTCAACCAGGTGTATCTCCCCCATACAAGGAAATGTTCACCCCATTGATGTGTCACCTGACACCCTCTAGTCCGGCCAACAGACACCTTATTATGCATAAGTGCCCGCCTCCTGGGTACCTGCACCATATAAATTCCGTTACGTCAATACATGTCATACATTACACAACTTTTCTTATTTCAACTCCTCCCTCCAACAAAAAACATATATATTTTACATTTTCATGTTCTGATGGATTGGATGTGTTATGTTCCATCCCCCAACCTCCAACCCATTGTACGTATATTAATAACACGTTTACATTCATCAGGAGAGAGTCCAGCAAAAAAATTAAAAAAAAAATGTTTCAAGTCTTATTGATAGGCACAGTCTTTCAGATTCAGCACCAGATCGTCCATAGGAAAAGAAAAAGTGTTAAAGTGAATCTTTTTGTTTGTCCCATCTCTCCTGATATTTAGTAGAATACATTTGGGGCGTGGTATGGCACAGACAAACTGCCAACCAGATGATCATCTGTCATCCATTTTCCAGAACCTTTCCAATCTCGCTCCACCAGGATTCTGGAATTGAAAAACAAGAGCAGAATCAAATTCTTATCCATAATATCTGCTTGCTTATTATATTTACTCCTAATTCCCTCCTTGGAACCCAGGAACTTAGTATTCCTGGCTTCTGCAATTTTGACCAAACTATCAAAAACAACCATGACCTCTTTAGGCAGAACCCACTCTAAAATGGATCCCCATGGTATGGTCAAAACATTCAAAACAGACGTCAATGTTGTTTCTCAAAAATTCTAAAATTAAAACACTAAAAAAAACAATGCATTTATCTTTATCTTTAAGATGTACGCACTAATCCCCTTTCAGGTGTACAAAGCCTAAACCTTTTGGAGCTTTTTACACCTGAACAAAACACCAATAAAATAGCTGATTAAGCCAATACCCAAAAACAAAAAAAATATGTTTTTTTTTCCAAAAAAAAAAAAAAAAAAAAAAAAATAAAAATAAAAGTCTGGCCATTATCACCCAAGAACAACATGACAAGACAACCACCATACAACAATGACAAACACTCAACTTTTGATTAAAGACATCCATGGATTTTCTCCTGAGAAGAGTACATGTTTCTTTTTTTTATCTGAAAGACAATAAGTTAATGGGAAAAACAACACAAACAAAACATTTGTAACTTCATCACAACATTTGCTACCTCCTTTGTAACTCTTTAGTTTTGTCAGATTATTGTTTAAATGTTTTTTTTGCAAACAATGAAAACATTTAAACAATAATCTGACAAAACTAATTACTAATTAATGAGCTCATGGTACCATGTGATAATCGATTATGCATTTACAATAACCTAACCCCCGTGTTGGTCTCACTTTGACGGACCTGCAAACAAAACACAAATGTTTAGTATCCAAACATGTTTTCTTCCCTGTTTCCTGGAAAAGGAACACAAAGACAATGATTAAACACGATTATCATGACTTTCATATCATTGACTTTAAGTGCCCCAAGCCTCTTCCCATTAATTGTACTGCTAGGGGAACACCTACAAGCCCGAGTTGTAGTATAAACAACTAAACTAAAAAAATAAAAATTACAAACATTAAAACTAAAACTAAAATTAATAAAATAAAAAAAATTGAAAAGTGAAAAATTGAAAAAAAAAATTATAATAAAAAAAAAAAAAAAAAAATAATTCATAATAATAAAAAAAAAAAAAAAACATTAAAAATGAAAAATTAAAAAAAAATTACTGAGAAAAATAAAATAAAAATTAATAATAAAGAAAATTAAAAAAAACTAATAAAAAATTCATAAAAATTAATAAAACATTAAACCTTATAAAAAAAAATTACAAAAATACTTAAAACCTTATTCATAGGAAGGAAACTTTGATCAGAGTATTTTTAACATACTTGCAGCTGACTAAGTGCTGCTAGCATTGCTTCCCCCAGTGCTATGTTTGAATAACCATGCGGCTACTTCCATTTTGATTTTATGCAACTGTCCTACATATTGCTTTTCAGTTTGTAGACTCCGTAATTGGGTCTTAACGGGGAATTGGGTTTGCTTACTATGGGCTCCATGGTTTGGATTGCTACCCCACCTGGCCGAATAACATTCATACTGCCTTGGGGTCATTTTCAGGTATGATCTTTTTTTGATATCGTTATTCGCCCAACAATACTTTGCGATGTGACCTCCCCTTTTACACAATCAACATTTTAGCTCTGGTTCCCCTGCATGGGCCCTTTTTTTAATATCTTGTGCTGGAAATTCACATTGCTGGATAATATTACTGTGATTGGAATTAACAGACTTTACACTTTCATCGTCTGAGGAGTCATCAGAAGTTTCTATTTCAATTCCTGAATCAATTTCAAGCGCAGTTATCACGCTTGTATTTACGTCTCCAACATCGATTCCCATCATCCGCCTTCCTGTATTTCTGCTTATTACGGATACACCTGCCTTTGACCCATATTCGCTATCACTGGACTCTTGACAAAAATCTCGCAGGATATTGACAAAATTTTGGTAGGACCTAGCATTCATCAGAGCCATTCTAGTGGGATAGCTTACATAACACTTATTGGCCATCGAGTATATGAAACTTGCATCATCCTCCAATAAGTCAGGACAGTTGAAGACTCTTGTATACAATGCAAGATACTCACTGCAGAACAATATTGGGTCAACTCCTCTCCTAAATTTCATTCGTTGCAAATCACTCATACCATTATCACGACTGTCCACAAGACGCTGCAATTCTTTCCTCCGCCCCTCTGCATCTGCTAAATTATCCTTAACCTGTGCCGATAACTGGCCTATCAAAGGTCCTGGTAGCCATGCTTTTAGAAGAGAGCATGCATCGTCATTACTCAAATGGAATTTAAGGATTAGAGCCTCAAACTTATTGGACAGAGTCACTGGCGACTCCAGGGCATTAAATTCACCCAGAATCTGGCATAACGTGAGTCTCTCTTGGATTGTAATCAAACTGTTATTCTGCCCTGATGCTATAGGCGCAATAGTAGACTGTGTTTCCTCACGGCTCTTTTCCTCACTGACTGTGCAGATATCGGCCAATTGGCATGTTGCTTTGTGCTCATTGAGCGATATTATACACTGTTCTTTAATAAGAAGTTGGGAGTGTGCGTTTGCTACTTTCCTTTCTAAAGACATAACCAATTCTTCCATCTCTGATAACTTTATTCGCAATGACTCTACAAGTTTACTCTTCATGACGCAGTCCATGCTGCACCTCTGAAGCTGTTCTCGTAGGTCACTATTTTTTCCTGACAAATCGCCGGCTTTTGCCCGCAATTTCTCAATCTCACTACTGGAGGCTGTTACAACCTTTAGAAGGTTTTCACTGACTTCCTCTATATCTTCCCCGAGACGTCTCCTTTCTGCTTCCCACTTCTCCCCCATTTGCTCAGATATAAATTTAATTCTGAGCAACACTGCAATCTCATTAGCCAATTTTTCCTTCTTCGCTTTCTTTTTTAGCTGTTTACCCAGTAATCTGCTATTCTGTTGCTGACACTGAGACACTAGTACATTACACTGGCTTTTAAGAGGTTCATCTGCACATGAATGATAACTGGCAGAGGCGTACTTTTTAACATATGTATACACAAGTTCCATTCTCACAAGCACACAATCCACACTCCTATTTGTACTAACGTTCCAACACTGCACTGAGTAATAAACCAAACCCAATTATCATTAGCTCTTACAACTCACGGGAAACAAATAAAAATAAAAAATAATCGTTCCCATAGCATTCAAGATTCTTCATTCATTATCACTTTTACTTGATATCATTCTAAACAATATAACTTTTGCCTATCCATTGAAAAGACTAACCACACTAAAGCCCCATACACACGGTCGGACAATCCGCGGACCAGGTCGGTCGGATTCTGTCCGACGTACTTGGTCCGATGTTGGTGTTGCGTACACACGGTCGGACTACGTTGTCGGAATATCCGGTCTGCAAGAACGTCGTGATGTAAGTCGTCGTCCACGAGATTAGAAAAGGGAAGTTCAGCACCACGTCAGGCACCCGTTGGGCTCCTTCTGCTGATCCCGTGTTTATCGAGAGTTAGTCGAAGTTTGGTGACTTAAGATTCGCGCTTCTCAGTTTTCTGACTCAGATCGTTACTGCTCTTCAGTTTGTGCTTGTCGTGCGTATCTGTTTATTAGTGCGTGTAGTCAGTTCGCATTTGTTGGTCATTGCGGCCTATATCTTGATATAGGACGCTTTGATTTGCACTGCTTATTGTCTGCTCGTTTCTGGTATTCATTTCGTTCTTTCAGGCCTTGCTGTTTATCGGTGCTTTCTTTTTGTCCGTTCTGACCAGCCAACCTTTTGTGACCTTGTGAGCGATGTTTCCCGTGCGTACTCGTCGCCGAGTTCGTGCTGTACGCGGAATTGGTGTCGGGCTTTTAGCTTTGACCCAAGACCCGTCCATGAACAGAGTGACGAGGAGTATGTGGACCAAGAATTGGTTGCTTCAGCGTGACCAATTCTCGCACATGCCTTTGCTTCGTGAGATCCGGGAGAATAATCCTGATGATTTCAGGAACTTTCTCCGGATGACGGACCCCGATTTTCACCGTCTTTTGGCTTTGCTGACCCCCTTTATCAGCCGGCAGGATACCTGCATGAGACAAGCCATTACTCCGGAGCAGAGGCTTGTTGCCACGTTGAGGTACTTGGCGACAGGGAGAAGTCTTCAGGATTTGAAGTTCTCTTCAGGTATCTCTCCCCAGGCCCTGGGACTCATTATTCCAGAGACCTGTTCTGCCATCATCAGGTCCTGCAGGAGGACTAAATTAAGGTAACATTTATACTTTACTATTCCCTTATATGTATGCTCTGTTTGCTAATGTCTTCTATTTTTGACCTCCTTCCCTAATTACCATGATTGCAATATGTTCTAATATGCTGTGCCCCTTTTCTCCTTCATGCATTTTTCCCTTCACTTACCTCCCCAGCATGCTCTTCTGCCCCAATAGACACCTATGGCCTAGTCACTTTAGCAATGTATTTTGTCTGCTGCATAGTATTGTTTGCCCCAAAACAACCCCTAAAATATGCACAAATGTTTGCTGTGTGGTTTACTTCATGTAGAGCCCCCTTTTTTTTATTGTTTTTGGTGGGGGGGGGCAAACTCATTAGGAACCCCCTCCCCCAACTGCTCTGTCAGATGATACCAATCCTTTATCTGCTGGCTTTCCCAAGGTCCATACACACTATATACCTACCTCTTTATAGTGCGCATCTTTAGGGATGAATTCAGCAAAGCATGTAGTGCAAGGGGCTGCCTCCATACTTGCCATTTCCTAATTTTTTTGTGTTCTTTCTCTCCTATTAGCTTGCTTGGAAATTTCATAATGTCACAATGTGCCTGCCTTTTTTTTGGGGGGGGGGGGGGGTTTGAAATGTTAGTTTAGCTTTCCTTGGGCCTGCCAATAGTGTTAAGTACAGAGGGTCTGGCCAAACTAGCACACATTTTTGAGCCATTTGCCAATCAATGAAGTGCAGAGGGTTACCTGTCCAACACCCCCCCCCCCACCCCAAAACCCTAGTTATTGCCAATGGCCCATCAGAAGTGGGGGATTGATGGGGGGTGAGTAATCTGTGAAGGTGAGCCTCTACTTTTCTCTGCAAATACTTTCCTGTCTCCAATTTTATACAATGCTCTTGTTCCAGATGTTGATTGTCTAATCTGCTTGCAATGTTTATGTGCAAAGTGAATAATTATTTTTTCTTGTTTCACTCCACAGTTCCCTTCCACGCCACAGGAATGGCAGACTGTGGCCTCCCACTTTGCCAGCCGTTGGGACTTTCCTAACTGCGGAGGGGCAATTGATGGGAAACACGTCCGCATCGTCCCACCGCCCAACTCGGGGTCCTACTATTATAATTATAAAGGGTTTAATAGTGTAGTGATGTTGGCGGTGGTGTCGGCAACATACGAATTTATGTATGTGGACGTGGGGATGAACGGCCGGATCTCGGATGGTGGTGCCATTACGCACACGGAGTTCTACTGGCGTCTCCAAAGTGGCAGTCTGTGCTTGCCACCTCCAGAGGAGAATGCCGAAGGACTCCCCTTCGTCTTTGTCGCAGATGAAGCGTTTGCGTTGACTCCCCATCTGATGAGGCCGTTCCCGATGAGGACCCTCACCCCGGACCAGAGGGTCTTCAACTACAGGCTGTCCAGAGCCAGAAGAGTTGTGGAGAACACTTTTGGCATCCTGGCCAGCCGCTTCCGCCTGTTCCTGACGGCAATTAACTTGGCGGAATACAAACTGAACCACATAGTTCTTGCCTGTTGCATATTGCACAACTTCCTCAAAAGACATAACAGGAACTATGTGGTGCCCGTTGGCCCAGATGTGGAGGGCCCTCCAAATGCGGACCTCACAGCCCTTCGAGTGGCACGTCCAGCCTTGCCCCCTCTAAATGCCCGTGCGGTCCGCGAGCAATATATGGAGTACTTTGTGGGTAGGGGGGCCATTGCTCTGCCTGACGATGTGTGAGAGGCATTTTTTAATAAATCTGATATTTTAACCAACCTCTAATTTCTTGTCATTTCAGTCTTCTTTTTAGATTATTTTACCTTGACATTTTTTCCCTTTGCCTTCGACAGTGGGAATGCACTTTCTGGGCAAAAGGAGGTAACAGTCTCTTCTTCCCAAAAAGATTATTCTCATGTTGTGTGTTTGATACCTAATCTTTGGTCTAGAGAAGGTTTGTCCTGCATAACTGACACCCAAAATACTCCTTTTCATCACCAGGTCTGACATGTGTGTATTCTCAAAAATGCTGTGCTCCGTGTTTTCGTACAAAGCACTGTGGGTGTCATTTACATAAGTCAAATCCACTATGCTCTACAAGTGCATTGAAAAAGTTCCCTGGGAAAGGAAATTGCAGTGCAAAGTGGATTTGCCTTTAGTAAATAACACCCATTGCCCCCCATATCCTTTACATTTTACATACATAATGCATTGTGTTTTTTAAATAAGGAAGCCACACATTTAGAAAAATAAAAAAGTTTACTTGGAAAACATTCACAAGTGCGTTTACAATCTTCACGCCAAAACTGACAACATCTTGGTTATTTACAACATTGTTTACAAACATTCCGCAATTGGTAAAACCAGGCATGGAGCTAAACAGAACCTATGAACTAGGAAAGTTCAACTTTGTAAAGTGAAGACAAGATCAGACATGACTATATGTTCAAAGTGTGTTTGATCTTGCCTTCATCACATGGGGGGGTCACCCCCTGAAAAGTGGAAATTTGGAACATGCACACAATTTTGGTCTGAAAATGGTCATTAGATGTTAAAACACATGCCTAGAAGCTTCAAAAGTGCCATTTTCCATCATGGGGATGAATGGACGTTTTTTTGGGGGTGCAACCCCTTCACCACAACCACTTTCGTAGTTCGTAAAGTGTTTGCACCCCCAAAAAAACATTGCCATTCATCCACCATGATGGGAGCTAGCACATGTGGACACAATGTGTGCATGTTCCAAATTTCACACAGTTCTTAAGTTGCAAATGTGTTCAGAAGCTGGCACAAATGTGTGTTAATTACTTGGTGCGTTTTCATATTTTTCCTAAAACATCAATGATGTTCTTCAATTTTTGTTGAACATCATTGATGTTTTGCTTTATGTAATCTAGATCTCTATTGCAGACCATTATCTCCCGATGAGTACGTGGGCACTCTCTGTGGTAAAGTGCGATTTTTCTTCCACAACATCCACGTCACCTAAAAACCACAAACAAACAAAAATGGGGTGTTGGAAATGAGGCAGCCATACATTGATTAGCTTACCAGTAGCTGTGTTCTCCAACACTCACCTGTTGTTGTGACAATTTCTCCAAGTTCGATGATCTCTCCTTCTTCCTCCTCCTCCTCCTCTGCTTCTGCTCTTTCCCTTTTTTGGGAGGTGTTGGTTTTGGGGGTTTCCTCAGACGGCCCAAGTTTTCGCTCCCCTATGAGAATGTACAAAAGGAAGATTTAGCAACACAATCTATTGAGGGCAGAAATAGGAAATGACAAACATTGCTTGAAAGTGACGGACACTATTTTTGTTTGGCCAGTTACAAATGCCAACTACATGAATGTAGTCACTTTGTAAAGGTGCTAAACTGAATAGCTTTTTGGTAGAAGTTTGTGTGATGGAGACCCCCCTCTAGTATCCACTGGAGCACATGTGTGGAAAAGCCTAATAAAAAGGGGGTTTGGGTGTCCCAGCACTAGTGCTCTAGAGTCCAGATGGGTAAACAGCTACTGGGTGACCTCTCCTTTACATTGAATAAATTGGCTTTACATTCTTGATGACATTTCTAGTGAGAACAAACTTCCTTTCCCCCAAAAAAACACCAAACATCGTATTATAAGTGGCCGAACGATCGAGGTTGCGTACGATCGAATGGACACACACACGACCATGACAGTGGCAGAAAGATCGAGGCTGAGTACGATCGAATGCACAGACGAATCTGAAAGTGGCCATTTTGGAATGTACAGCTTTGTAAAAATCAAACCACATGGAGCAGTATGCAAGCAAGAAATCAAACACAAAACACAACTACTTACTTTTTAGAAGAATTCGCTTGATCTTTCTGTACTGATCGGCCTCCCTCAGTTTCAGGTCTGACCAGCGTTTCCTCAGTTGCTCCTTGGATCGTTGTACCCCAAAATTATTGTACAGCCTCCTCACAACTTTAGACATGATCTTGGCCTTGCGGACATTGGGGTTGAGGTAAGGCCCATACTTCCCATCATAGTCGCTCCTCTTTAATATGTCCACCATCTCCAACATTTCTCCAAATGACATATTGGAGGCCTTGAATTTCAGGCTCCGGGATCGGGACGTTTCTGCCTCCGGACTTTCCTCGTCCTCCTCCTCGTTGGTGGGATATTTGTGGCGCACCTGCTGTGTCCCCGCCATGTGCTCTCCCCACTAGGCCGTAAAGAGAAGGGGTGGGGAATAGACGAGAAAGTTCGTCAGGGGCGGGCGGAGATTGAAGCATGCGCACTGTATATAAAACGTCACACGCCTGTGTCGTAGCCACGATCTGGGAGACGAGGGGAGAGAAAACTCACACGAGACGATCGCTACAAACGAAGGTACAATTTGACGTTGGTACATAACTAGCCTAGACTGATTTGAACTTGAGGCTTCTTTATGGAGAAGATTAGAAGAGTTTAGCCTGACATAATTTATAGGGTTTTGTGTGGTGTTGTGTCTTGCAGAGATTGATATGAAGGGATTCAACGACATGAGTTTTCTCCCCCTCTTCATTGCCAAATACAGGGATTTTCCCATATTGTGGCAGGGTAAACACCCACATTATAGCAACAAACCAAAGAGGTACGCAGCCCTGGAGGAACTTGTGGAATTTGTCAAGCCAAGGTTCCCCGCGGCAACTGTTGATGATATAAGAAAGAAAATTGGCAGCCTGAGGAGTGCGTATATCAGGGAGCGGAAGAAGGTCGTGAAGTCTGAGGAAACTGCAACTTCAGCAGATGAGGTCTATGTGCCCAAGCTCTGGTACTATCAGAGTCTCCATTTTCTGAAGGACCAGGCTGATGTCACGGAGCCACTCTCAACTCCTCCTTCCACGCTTCCTTGCGCGCAGCCCACCCCTGATGAGGCTTCCGAGGATCAACCTGGGCCTTCCAGTCTGGAAGAGGTGGAGGAGCCCAGATTGTTCCAGGTATAGTAGTTTAGTTACCATTTATGTGAATAATGAATGATGTTCACTTAATTCAGGATCGCCATTTGCTTAGTTCCTAACGTGTTTGACATATCAACAGACAGTGGTGTGGAGACATTTGGGGCCAGAATCTAAACTGCAGGGCTGAGAATTGTATGGTTTTCTATTTGTAAACATTTTGCACCAGTCACTAGATGAGAATTGTGTGTGTTTGATGAACAAATAACTGAAACTATGTCCCTTTTTCATACACAGGAAGACCTCAGCCAGGAGGTGGCTGTGGAAGGTGGCAGTCAGGAGGAGGCAGGGGTTAGTGGCAGCCACCAGCTGGGTAGTGGCAGCCAAGAGGGGGCTAGGCCGCGGAGCCTGACTGACTCCCAAATCCCTCTCCTCCGCCTTCCGTACAAAAGGGCGAGAAGGGGGGGGTATGCGGCACAGTCAGCGCTCCGCATGATCAGAGAGGCTTCAGACTCCCTACATGCCACACCCGCCGACGAGGAGACCTTTGGCTCGGTGGTTGTCACAAAAATGATGGGTATGGAGGTGAGGCAACGCAACATGTGTGAGGGGCTCATCCTCCATGTCCTAAATAAGGGTAGGGCTGGGGAGATGACCCCAGTCACACATGTTTGCCATAGCTACCATGCTCCGCCTCCTCCTCCTCCTCCTCCTCCTTCTGCCACCCCACCAGCACGACAGCCACAGCGTGGAAGGAAGCGTGGAAGGAAGACCTGAGAGTGACGACCTGGATTCAGTCTGGTCTGAGAGAAGATGGAGCCTCTTGTTGTACCAGAGCCTGGGGACCTAGATGGCATCTGCTGCAGTTCCGGATGCTTTGGACTTCAGGACCAGATTGCACTCCCCTTAATATACGTACTCCTCAGGCCCCCAATTTTCTACGCTTGAACAATGATGGTTGCCGTGGGGGTCCAAGACTTTGCAAATTCCCCAAGTTTCACCATGGCTGCGTTCCTCTTTGGTTTGTTGGTGAGACCTAAATAAAGGTTTTTTTGATTTGAAATAATCATTGACTATTGTGTTTTACTTTGCTACAATGACAGTTTTTCTTTGAGTAAGCAGGTACATTTCACTAATCCTAAAGTAGAATTAACAAGGGGCACCAACAACAAACAACCTCCTAGTAAATTTAAGCAAGAAATACAAATGTTAATAATGTGGTTTTGGTAATTTGAGACACACAACCCCCCTCCAAAAAAAAAAAAAAAAAAATTCATTCAAATATGTATTCCCCAAAAAAAAAAAAAAAGACAAATCATGGTAAAAAATAACAAAGATTCTTTTCCGTCAGAGTAAAAATAAACATGTAGTGTATAAATGCTGCAAAGTAATAAAGAAGTAAGTTTGTGAGAAGTGCGGGTGAATAGGAGCAGCTAAAAGATGTCATTCTTGTTGCATTGTAAAGAAAAAGAGAATGCGCTGCATTAAAGACATTTTAACATGCAGCGTGACGAATGTGCTGTGTCGATTAGGAAAGGTAGTTTTACCTGACCGAGCGCTTCCGTCACAGAATTTCTTCTGAGCACTTCTGTCCTGTAGGTTCTATGTTGGCTTTTAGGATTGCCACATGCTGTCTGCGGTGCCATTGTCCGATCGGACAAAATCGATGAAAAAGTCAGACCGTGTGTATGGGGCTTTACTGTGGCATTATCAGCTGCCTTGTATCTGAGCACTTCTGTCCTGTAGGTTCTATGTGGCTTTTAGGATTGCCACATGCTGTCTGCGGTGCCATTTGTAGAACTCGCTGCAGTATACAACTAGTTAGCAGGTCTATTAAACCCTGCTAGGCACACTGATATAAAGTTAGTTATGAAAGTACACACACTGCTGCTAGTAAAACACTATCTTATTCATTTCCCAAGAATCAGGAACGCTAACATAAAGTATTAAAAGACATTACAATATCACAAAGCTTACAATCAAATCATATAATACAAGAATATCAAAGATACTTATCACAGGGACCTCCGTGAGGCTTGTAGCCTCCAAAAATGGCCGCCAGACCATGAGGTGATCAGGCACCTTCTCATGTCAGGGATTCCCAGCAAACAGAGACTGACTCCTGTGTGTGCGAACTCTTCATTCAAACCCACACACCCACTCAAAGCCACCCCCCCTTTGCCTTTCATCCAACAGGTATCCATATCGACCAAAGTAGTAACAGTCTCCCTTGAAGCTTGAAATTACAAATGTCACAGCAGGTGGGCTCGAGCCAAGCCATTGTTATCTTGATATGCTACAAAGCTTTTGGTGTGTTTTCCAACCTGGCTACATTCCAATCCGGGGAATGCCTTCTATCCTCAAAGATATTGGGAATGAACCGATGTGATATTACATGAGTTCATATTGAATCCAACAACCACGCTATACCACAGATGGACACCAGTGGCAAAAGCGCCCTGAGACGATTCAGTTCGCATAGGTTGCGCTATACAAGTCATTCATTCATTCATTCAGCCTTGGAAGTTGGCTCCCCCAGCTTCGCTCGTCCATTTCCCCTACTCTCTTCTCCTTCTTGTGCCTTATTTATATTCTATTTTATTTGTGCCATCTATACAGATTACTTCTTTTGTGTGCTAGTGAATCAAGTGAACCTATCTATTAAAAACTTCAGTTATTTGTGCGTTATGTATGTTGTTGTTTTAAGCCTCCCCTTCATTCCTTGCATCTTTTCTTCCATACCAGACCCTTTATCCGAGCACTCAGCGCGGCAGGTAAGGAAAGTGGGAGACAAGCGAACCATACCAGGCCACGTGCCCTCAACTTGGGGTGGTGTTTTGGGCCAGGGTAGCCCACTATTTTTATATGTTCTTATAGTATCCATAGTCCCATGGAACAAGAAGTGTTCTGGTATTAGCTCTTTATGCTCCTTTGACATCTTCTTGATCCATGGGGCTATTTCCTCCCAGAAAATGTCCACCAGATATGGAGGAAAGTTCCCTTTTCTTTACATCCTCTCCAGCAGTGGTTCTCTGCCGTAGGGTATATTTGTGCTAATCATGCTGGAGTTCTGTACCATCTAGTCAAACATTTGTATGACATTTCCTGAATAGATGAACTTATTGACAGGTAATGTGTTGCTTCCATTAATTTCTTTATTTGTGACAAGGTGAATGTGCGATTTAATTAATTTTCCCATTCTTTAATGAAGTAGGGTGTTATGTTTTTTTCCTCACTAAGGATTAGTTTATACATTTGGGAAAATAAATGTTTGGGTCTAGACATCTTCAAACACATCTTCTCAAATATAGTTAATGTATTCTGAGGCCTTACTCGATGTTCTATATTTTTAAAAAATACTTTCATTTGATTATATCTCCACCCTACCATCCTCATACCCCCTTGCTGTATCTCCAATTGCTTAAGCACATTGTATTCCCTCCTGATTCCCATGGGCCTAATGCTCCCTTCTCTTCTCCGGGGGGGAACCATGGATACCCTCCTAATGGGACTAGTGGGGATATTCTCGGGGCATTATTGCTTCTATTGTTTATTCTATCCCACACTGCCAGTGTATTCCGGGTTAGGGGAGATGACCATTTAAATAGTCCCCTATCTTTGGTTGATATCCATGGTGCTCCCGCTAAGTCTCTTCCTGACATGTTTTTTTCAATTGTCACCCGTACTTTACTATCAGAGTCATGGCACCAATTCAGAATTCTCACCAATGTCATTGCTCTATAGTATCGTGCTATATCTGGCATCCATACTCCTCCCTCTCCTTTACTTCAACATAGGATTTTGTATGCTATTCTTGCAGTCCCATTTTTCCAAATAAAGGACAGGAATATTTTTCGTGTCCTTTTAAAGAATATCTGGGGGAGCGGGATGGGTACTGTATACAGCACATACAGCAGTCTGGGTATTATATTCATCTTAAGGGTATTGACCCTCCCAAACAGTGATAGTGTCTGACCTTTCCATCTCTGCAGATCTTCTGCTATTTTGTCCAATAAGGGGTTATAATTTTGTTCGTACAATAATTTTATGTCTGCAGAGATATGCACTCCCAAATAATACAGGGACCTTCTTTTCCACACAAACGAGTATTTATTTTGTATGCATGCCGTCAATGATGGTGATACATGGATGGGTAGTAGGGGTGCTGAAATTAATCGCTGCACCGATGCATCGCGATGCGGCATCGATGCATGCGACCCGAAAAATCGATGTCGGGTGACGTCATCCCGACTTGCCCCGCCCCTCCCGGAAGAGCGCTCCGAGCGTGTCCTTCAAAATAGATTTTGTAATGAATGCAGAGGTGCATACTATTAAGTGGCCACCGCTGTATGTGTTATTTTAAAATATATGCAGCTCATACCTCATTTCTTAGTGTGTCACGTATAACTGTATAAGCCGCTCATGTGACTGCTTGGTCCAACCTGCATCTCTTTCTCACGTCTCTCCTGACGTCAGCCCTGCCCGCCTCTCCTGATCTGATAGCTACAGTCGGTGGGCGGGGCTGAACTCTCACTGACGAGAGAGTGAGACTGAGAGGAGAGAGATAGGCGGGCTGGACCTGGCAGTCACATGAGCGGCTTATACAGTTGTACACAGACTAAGAAACAAGGTATGAAGCAGCATATATTTTAAAATGTACATACAGCGGTGGGCACTTAATGGATTATAAATTAATTTATTACCACACAGGTTAAACTACATACAGCAGTATGTAGAGTAAAAATCTGTTTATACTCTGCATATAGTGGCTTCTACACGTGCTTCTACATTTGCCTGGCTCCATCCACCTTCTTCACACATTCCACTGTGTTAACTCCTAGTGTGCTGGAAAGATCCCAGAGAAGTCATCACAGAGACAGTAGTACAGGGAACTTCACAGGGCTGTATGTCAGTTGTGGATTCCAATCCCTCCTGACCTCCCAGCAGCCGTGTGTGTGTGAATTCCTGTACCCTGTAGTGCGCCGGATTAGTGCACTTTTTAAAGCGGAGTTCCACCCATTTTTTAGTTTATTAAAAGTCAGCAGCTACAAAAAGTTTAGCTGCTGACTTTTAATAAACAGACACTCACCTGTCCCACGGTCCAGCGACGCGGGAAGCCTCGCTCCTCTCCCCCTCCACTCCTCAACGCCGTCATATCTACTGTGTGCAGTGACACCCAGCTGTGACAGCTTACGGCTTCATGACCGGGTGCACACTGCACGAGCCACACTGCGCTCTGCTATTGGCCAGCCAATCTTCTGGGACCTGTGTTGTGTCCCAGAAGATCACTGGCAGGGATGGGACACCTAGGGCAAGAGGAGGAGTCACCTAGGGGGCCAGGTCAGGAAGTCCCAATAAAAAGAGGACACCCCCCCCCAAAAAAAAAAATGACTTGCCAAATGTGGCATATCAGGGGGCGAGGAGTGCTTAAAGCGGAAGTACCACTTTTGGGTGGAACTCCGCTTTAAAGGAGTGAGGTTATTTTTAATTCATTTATTTATTAAAAGTCAGCAGCTACAAAAAAAGTGTATCTTCTGACTTTTAATAAAAAGACAGATACTCGCCTGTCCCCCACAATCCAGCGACGTGGCCACCCAAACCCTCCATTCTCTCCCCTGCCTGTCCACGGCGCTGGCAATACTACTGTGGGCATACGGCTGTGACAGCTTGCAGCTTCACAGCCGGGTGTGCATGTCTCACTGGGCTATCCTGCACAGCCGGCAATTTTCTGGGACCTGTGATGTGTCCCAGAAGATTGCAGGGAGGAAGGGCTGCCTAGGCGGCCCAAGCGGAAGTGGAAGCACGTTAGTAATCGTGATGCATCGTGATGCATCGCGGAATCGCATCGAATCGAATCGTTGACCAGATAATCGTAATCGAATCGAATTGTGAGACCAGTGAAGATGCGCACCCCTAATGGGTAGTAGTATCAATTTCTACATATTAATTTTTAAATTTGACAATTCCCCGTATTTCCTCACTTCCAGCATCACTTCTATTATAGATTCTTGGGGGTTTGATAGAAAAAACAATAAATCCTTGCGTATGCTGATACTTTATATTCTCTTTCCCCAATTCCTACTCCCTTTATCCCTTTATTTTCCCTTATTCTCCATAAGAATGGTTCAAGCACGAGTGCGAACAGTATTGGGGACAGTGGGAACCCCTGCCATGTGCCGTTCGCTATATCAAACCCCCCTGATAGGGTCCTATTCACTTTCACCCTTGCTTTTGGCCCTGCGTATAGTGCTGTCACCCACCCCCTCATTCTCTCCCCCAGGCCTATTCCCTTTAACACTTCCATCATAAATGTCCAGTTCACTCTATCAAAGGCCTTTTTGGCGTCCATTGATAGAACTACTCTTGAGATCTTATTAGGTCCATGCAGTATTCAGTGTAGCATATGGAGGGCTCTGATGGTGTTGTCCTTAGTTTCTCTACCCGGCATGAACCATGGTGTTGTCCTTAGTTTCTCTACCCGGCATGAACCCTGTCTGGTCATTTTATCTTGCAATCTTGTAGCTAGTATTTTTGCTAGTAATTTGGTGTCTGAATTCAGGAGGGAGATAGCTCTGTAATTTGAACAGTATTTTGGGTCTTTCCCTGCTTTTGATATCACTGTCAAGAAGGCCAATAGAGCTTCTGGGGGTAGGGGGTTACTCGCTGTTATTTGGTTAAAATATTTACATAATGGTGTGGTCAGTATATCCAAATATTTTTTATAATAAGCATTTGTTAAGCCATCTGGCCCTAGGCTTTTCCCTCTCGGTAAGTTTTCTATTGCTTTCTTTATTTCTTCTACCGTGATCTGCTCTTCCATCCTCTCCGCCACCTCCAATGGTAGAGGTGGAAGTGAGGACTCTTTAACCACTTCAATACAGGGCATTTATACACCCTTCCTTCCCAGACCAATTTTTAGCTTTCAGCGCTCTCACATTTTGAATGGCAATTACTCAGTCATGCAACACTGTACCCAAACAAAATTTTTATAATTTTTTTCATATAAATAGAGCTTTCTTTTGGTGGTATTTAATCACCACTGGGTTTTTTATTATTTGCGACATAAGTGAAAAAAGTGCGATTTTTTTTTTAAAAACAACACTTTTTTTTTTGTTTCTATTATACAATTTTGCAAATAAGTCATTTTTGTTCGTAAATTTGGGCCAAAATTTATACTGCTACATCTCTTTGGTAAAAATAACCCAAATTAGTGGATATTATTTAGTCTCCTTGAAAGTTATAGAGTCTACAAGCTATGGTGCAAATCATTGAAAATTGATCACATCTGATCACACCTGATGCACTGACACCCTATGGGCTCTTTCACACGGGGCGGATCAGTGCTGATCCGCCCCGTGGATATCAACTGTCAACCTGTCAGAGCGCCGCTCTCCCCTATGGGAGATCGGGTGACGACGGACCGTAGAGTCCGTCGTCATCCGATCCTCTCTGCAGACGAATTAAAAAATAGGGTTTTCCTCCGTCTGCAGAAACGGAGCATAGCGGACACGGACGAGATCGGGTGTCAGCGGATGCTCATCCGCTGACACCCGCTATCCCATAGGGATACATGTATGTCCGTTTTTCATCCGGAAACGGAAGGATGAAAAACGGACATACGGACCGTCCGTGTGAAAGAGCCCTATCTCATTTCTTGAGGCTCTGAAATGTCAGGAAAGTACAAATACCCCACAAATGACCACTTTTTGAAAAGTAGACAGTCCAAGGTATTTAGTAAGGGGCATGGTGAGTTTTTTTAAGTTGTAATTTTTTCCCACAATTCTTGGGAAAAAGAAGAATGTTTTTTTTTTTTAGTTTTTTTTTTACAAAATTGGCATAATAACAAGTTGTTTCTCACACACAGCATATCCATACTTCCAATTACACCCCAAAATACATTATGCAACTCCTCCCGAGTATGGCGATACCACATGTGTGGGACTTTTACACAGCTTGGCCACAGAGAGAGGTCCAACATGCAGGGAGCGCCATCAGGGGTTCTAGGAGCATAAATGACACCGCTAATTTCCTGATATGCTGTATTACATTTGTGATGGCCCTGGAGCACCAGGACAATGGAATTACCCACAAAATGACCCCATTTTGGAAAGCAAACACCCCAACGTCTATTCTATGAGGCATAATAAGTCTTTTGAATAGTTTCTTTGTTTCCACAAGTCTTCGGAATACATGGAAAGAAAATGAAAAAAAAATTTTTTTTACACAAAGTGGTCAGTTTATAAGATATTTCTAACTCAAAGCATGTACATAGCAAAAATTACACCCCAAAATACATTCTGCTACTCCTCCCAAGTATGGCGATACCACATGTGTGTGATTTTTACACAGCCTGGCCACATACAAAGACCCAAAATGCAGGGAGAACCGTCAGGTGTTCTAGGAGCATAAATGACACCTCTAATTTCTTAGTGACCTATTACATTTGTGAAGGCCCTGGAGCACCGGGACAATGGAATTACCCACAAAATGACCCCATTTTGGAAAACAAACACCCCAAAGTATATTCTATTATTCTATGAAGCATTATGAGTCTTTTGAACGGCTAATTTTTTTACACTAGTCTTCAGAAAACGTGGAAAGAAAATGAAAATCTTTTTTTTTTTACACAAAGTTGTCCATTTATAAGATATTTCTAAACACATAGCATGTATATAGCAAAAATGACACCCCAAAATACATTCTGCTACTCCTCCTGAGTATGGAGTATGGCGATGACAGGTACTCGGGTACTCCGATGGGCTGGTGACAGGTACTTGGGTACTCAGATGGACTTGACAGGTATTCGGGTACTCAGATGAACTGTGACAGGTACTCAGGTACTCGGGTACTCAGATGGGCTTGGACAGGTACTCGGGTACTCAGATGAACTGTGATAGGTACTCTGGTACTCAGATGGACTGTGACAGGTACTCAGGTACTCAGATGGACTGTGACAGGTACTCAGGTATTCGGGTACTCAGATGGGCTGTGACAGGTACTCAGGTACTCGGGTACTCAGATGGGCCGGGACAGGTACTCAGGTACTCAGATGGACTGTGACAGGTACTCAGGTACCCGGGTACTCAGATGGGCTGGGACAGGTACTCGGATGGACTGTGACAGGTACTCGGATGGACTGTGACAGGTACTCGGGTACTCAGATGGGCTGTGACTGGTACTCGGGTACTCAGGTACTCAGATAGGCTGTGACAGGTACTCAGGTACTCGGATACTCAGATGGACTGTGACAGGTACTCAGGTACTCGGGTACTCAGATGGACTGTGACAGGTACTCAGGTACTTGGGTACTCAGATGGACTGTGACGGGTACTCAGGTACTCGGGTACTCAAATGGGCTGTGACAGGTACTCGGGTACTCAGATGGGCTGTGACGGGTGATGACAGGTACTTTGATGGCTGGTGACATGTACTTTGGTGGCTGGTGACAGGTACTTTGATGGCTGGTGACAGGTACTTTGATGGCTGGTGACAGGTCCTCTTTATTAGGGGGGGATAATCAGTAGGTGTTGGTGTACACTAAGGGGTAAATAGATGTTACCACCACCTCCTCACACACGATCGGTGTGAGAGGAGGAGAACCCGGTAACATCTTGGTCTGTTGACATTCTGTGACCGGCTGTGATTGGACACAGCCGGTCACGTGGTAAAGAGACAATTTCATTGGCTCTTTACTGCGATCAGGGTTGGGCTGTGTCAGGGTGACAAGCCTCGTCCCTGATCGCCGCTCTGCACGCGCCCTAGGAGCGTGCACGGGCGCCGTTCACAGAGGCAGTACATGTGACCGGCGGTGATTGGACACTGCCGGTCACGTGTACCGGGGGTGGCTCGGAGATGCCAATCACTCAGATCGGGGATGGGCTGTGTCAGAGGGACACAGCTCATCCACGATAGCCGCGCTGCCGGCCCCCGGGGGCCCGCAGGAGCGGCGAAATACCGAGGACGTCATATGACGCCCACCCAGGATGGGAGATCCCATCTGTGGGCTGGTATTGAAGTGGTTAATACAATCTCTTATTTCTTCTACTTGGTCTTCTCCTTCTGCTCCTACTGAGGTTGTTTTAATGTTACTAAGGTTCCTATAGAAATTTTCAAATTCCCTTGCTAAGCATTTAGTGTCTATTATCAATTTATTGTTTACTTGGATGCTATGAACATGGGGAGATTCCTGTTGCTTTTTCAATTGATTGGCTAATAATTTGCCGCATTTGTTCCCATTTTCATAGAATCTGTGTGCAAAAAATCTGTGTTTATCTTTAGTTTTTCTATCCAGATATGTTGTAAGCTCTCCTCTCAGCTTTTCCAGCTGTCTAGCATCCCCAGGGTCAAGGCTATTCTTATGTTTGTTCTCTAACTCGTGTATCTTTCCTAGTAACACCTCTAACTCTTCTTTTTTCCTTTTTTAACTCATGAGCCATGAGCTATTAATTCCCCCCTTATGACTGCTTTGTGAGCTTCCCATATTGTTTGTTCTGATACCTCTCCTGATGTATTTTCTTTGAAATAATTTATCATTTTGTTTTGTATATCTTCTGCTATCTGCTCTTCATCCAGCAGTGACTTGTTTAATCGCCATGTCCACTCCCGTTGGCTCCCAGATACTGGAAGGAACTTCATTATCACTGGTGCATGATTAGAAATCGTTATTGGTCCCATCCTCACCTCCCCCACATATTCCCCCACATATTCCACATAAAATTGATCCACCATAAGTAGGTCCATCCTTGAATATACTTTATGGGTCTTTGAATAGTAACTATAATCCCTCGCTTCCTCATTGTAGGCTCACCAACAATCCACTAAATGGGCAGATCTCAGATGTTTTTGTCACTTGTCTTTGAATGATGTTTCTATTTTCTCCGATGTAGTATCTAGTTTGGGATCCATAATTATATTAAACCCCCCCCCCCCCCCCAGGACTACACATCCCTCTTTAAATTTGTTCAACTTCCCCAAAGTTTTCACTAGGAAGTTTACTGTACCATTATTTGGTGCGTATATGGAGGCGAACGTGTAACATGTGTGAGTGTGGGTGGGGGATGTGATGGTGGGGTGTGTTTGGGGTGTGTGTGTTAGGGGTGATTGTTGATATTGGTGTGGGAAGTGGATGAGTATGTGTGTGTGTGGAAGTGTTATGTGGTGAATATCTGTGTGGTGTGATTTGGTGATGTTTATGTGGGTTGGTTTTGTGATTGGGTGTGTGTGGTATGTGGGTGATGTGGATGGGATGGGTGGTGTGATGAGGGGTGTAGGTGTGGGGGGGGGGAGTATGTTTGTATGGTGATGTGTGTGTGGGATGGGGGTGATTGGTGGAGGATTGTGTGGGTGGGTGATGTGGGATGATTATGTGTTGTTATGTTAATGTTTGTTAGTGGGGGATGTGTGTTGGTGGGTGTGGTGGTGGGGATGTGGTGTGGGAAGTGATGGATGGGGTGGGGGGGGGGGGGTGAGGTGTGTGGAGTGGGGGGGATAGGAGGGTGGTTGTGGAGGGAATTGAGGATGGGTGTTGGGGGTGGGTGTGGTATGGTGGGGGAGGGGGGGGTGGGGGGGGGGGTGGTGGGTGTGGATGAGGATGTGTATGTGGGTGTGTGTGATGTGTGGTGGAGGCGAATGGTGGGTGATTGTTGGTGATAGGTTGGGTGTGTGAATGGGGGGGGAAGGGTGTGTGGGTGTAGGGTGTGGTGATGGTTGGTGGATGGGGGGTGTAATGGGTGATGGGGGGTGGGGGTGGTGGGTGGGGGGTGTGGGATGTGATGTATGATGAGGGTTGGGTGGGTGGGTGGGTGATGGGTGTGGGTGGGGGGTTGTGTATGGTGGGTGGGATTATGGTGTATGTGGTATGGGGGGTGGTTGTGTGTGGATGTGGTATGGATGTGGGGTTGGGGGGGTGGGGGATGTGGGTGTGTGGTGTGTGGGTGGGGTGGAGTGATGGTTTGGGGATGGGTGTATTGTGTTGGATGTGTGGGGGATGTGTGTGATGGGGTGTTGGTTGGTGGATTGGTGGGGTGGAATGAGTGGGTATGTGAGAGTGGAATCCATGCAATGTTCCCTTAATGAATAGGTACCTTCCCTCCGGATCCGTTTGTACCGCCGTAGGCCTCACGGGGCATGTCTTCCCAAATGCTATAGATACCCCCCTTGCTCTTACCAATTGAGAAAATGTATGGAACTATTGATTATATGGAAATGTTGCTAATTTAGGTAAAATGCGTCTTCTGCAAGTAGAGTATATCCACCGCCTGGTGGCGCACTTCCTGCCACAAGCAGCCCCTATTTTGAGGTGAACTCAATTATACGTCATTATTTTCAAAAGGTTATCCATCTCCTATGTTTTGTTTTTTTTTTTTGGAGTATGCCCATTCTATATATTTTAAAATCATTACCATCTTTTCTTTTTTTTTCTTCTCTCCTGAGAAATCTGTCGCACACCTTGCATCCTTAAATCCCCCACAACATAACACTCTTTTCCTAAAAGTGTACCATCTACTAGAGGGGTAAACCCTTATGGGCATCCCATGCCCTCCCCTCCCCCTCCCTCCTGTCTGCTGAATGTAGATTAACCAGTCCCTCGTCAGGACCTACCTATTTGTACCACGTGAGCCCCTTACCCTTTTTTTTTTATCCCGGACCGTTCTTTCTAATTTCTCTCATGGGGCTACCAACTTTACTATAATATACCTTCTGATAATTGACCTTTAATACACATTTGACATTTAATACACCTTTGACACCGATGGGGGGAGGGGGCAAGAGGAGTGCAATAACTGAAAGAAAACCCCAATACATTACAATATTCTCCTCCCCTTCCTCTTCCCCCGCCACCCCCTTGATGATCCCTAAAAAAAAAGAAGAGGAGAGCAGCGACACAAAAAAGATAAACAAATAGGGAAAAAGAACAATAGTAACTTCCCTCCACCCCTCTTTATGCATTAGTACAAAACAATAGTAACTCCCCTCCACCCTCCACCAATTATATCCAGAAGGGTCTCCCTTTCCTTACCCTCCCCCCTCCCAAAACCTATCACGTCCTCTCGCTGACTTGAGACCACCGCTCAGGGCGTTGTATTGCAGTCTTTACGTTATTTGGTCTCCAGTCTACAAAGTCAGTTGGAGGGAGGTCCAGTATCTCCAAAAACATTTTTAAATCATCTTTTGTGCAGAGTACCGCCGTTTTCCCGCTTCTTGACACTATTAGGGAGAAAGGAAATCCCCATTGATACCTAATCTCCACCTTCCTCATTGCTTCCAGTCAGGGCCTTTTGAAGGAATTTGGGGGCCCCAAGCAAAATGGACATGGAGGCCCCCCAATCCCCCCCCCCGAGGGGACAGAGGGACACAGTGGGATGAGGACAGGGGAACGCCGTGGGGAGGGGACAGATGGACGCCATAGAGATATGGAGACGCCGTGGGGAGGGGACAGACGGACAGAGTGGGATGAGGACAGAGGGACAGAGTGGGATGAGGACAGAGGGACAGAGTGGGATGAGGACAGAGGGACAGAGTGAGGAGGGGACAGAGGGACAGTGTGGGATGAGGACAGAGGGACAGAGTGGGATGAGGACTGAGGGACAGAGTGGGATGAGGACAGAGTGGGATGAGGACAGAGGGACAGTGTGGGATGAGGACAGAGGGGCAGAGTGGGGAGGGGACAGAGGGACAAAGTGGGATGAGGACAGAGGGACAAAGTAGGATGAGGACAGAGGGACAGAGTGGGGTGGGGACAGAGGGACAGTGTGGGATGAGGACAGAGGGACATAGTGGGGAGGGGACAGAGAGACAGAGTGGGGAGGGGACAGAGAGACAGAGTGGGGAGGGGACAGAGGGACAGAGTGGGATGAGGACAGAGGGACAGAGTGGGATGAGGACAGAGGGACAGACTGGGGAGGGGACAGAGTGGGATGAGGACAGAGGGACAGAGTGGGATGAGGACAGAGGGACAGAGTGGGGAGGGGACAGAGGGACAGAGTGGGAAGGGGACAGAGGGACAGAGTGGGATAAGGACAAAGGGACAGAGTGGGATGAAGACAGAGGGACAGTGTGGGATGAGGACAGAGGGACAGAGTGGGGAGGGGACAGAGGGACAGAGTGGGGAGGGGACAGAGGGACAGAGTGGGATGAGGACAGAGGGACAGTGTGGGATGAGGACAGAGGGACAGAGTGGGGAGAGGACAGAGGGACAGTGTGGGATGAGGACAGAGGGACAGTGTGGGATGAGGACAGAGGGATAGAGTGGGGAGGGGACAGAGGGACAGAGTGGGATGAGGACAGAGGGACAGTGCGGGATGAGGACAGAGGGACAGAGTGGGGAGGTGACAGAGGGACAGAGTGGGGAGGGGACAGAGGGACAGAGTGGGATGAAGACAGAGGGACAGAGCTCAGACCCCCCCCCCCCCACTAGCACATAAAAGCGCTACTCACAAGGGGACATCTTTTGGCCTTTCTTTATTCTGTTTTGTAAGGTGGTTAATACTCTATCTATTTCTACCGGTTCCAGACTACTTGGCCCTATTATTTGTGAGAAAAGCTTGTGTACTGTTGCGAGTAAGTTTTTACTATTATGGCTCTCTGAGAGGTCCTGTATCCTTATGTTTTGGCGGCGGTTTCTGTTCTCAATATTGTCCAATTGGTCTCTATAATTATTTAACATATCTTCCTGTTGTTTTTTATAATGTCCTGGACCTCTCATACTACCTGCTTAATCCCATCTTCTTCTTCCAGCGCTTCTACTCTATATCCCACCGCCCCTATCTCTTCTTTAAGATCCTCCACTGCTTGTTTACATGATCTCGCTTTCTAATGTCGCTTAAGTCCCAGTCATTCCCACTTCTTGCTGTTTCCATCTCAGTTCCCATCTCTGTTTCCATATCCTCACTATGTACTGTGTTTTCCTTGGTGGTCTCTACTGACGGTGTAGCCAGGGATATCGCTGGTGTTATTCTGTCCATTATTTGCTCTGTCCCCGGAACAGCTATCTCGGTGCTCCCTGGGACCTCTCTCCTTCGGTCTATTAGGAGGGGGGGATGGAGGAGGGGGGGGATGGGGGGCAGTGCAGGGCTTCCCAGTTTCTTTGCCAACTGGCGTGCACTGTCCTGGGGGGAGGGGTAATAATATTTCTGACCCCTGGTCTGAGGGTGTATCTCCCAACTCCGGGAGCCCCTCTTTACTTTTCCTGTTGCCGTCCCCCCCAGGGTTCCCCTGTACCTTTAGGGGTCTGCGGGTTACCCCTCCGCTCCAACACCGTCTGCACCGAGTCTCCACTCCTGTTACTCCGTTCCGCTCTTCTCCTCCGCCGCCCGACAGCTAATTGCCTCTTCCGGCCATCAGTGGGCTTCGGTTCTGCGGGCTGTGTGCCTGTCGCATGGGGGAGCCGCGTCTTACTTTTCCCTGCACTCCTCCAGGGGAGCCATAACGCTGCAGCATCGCTCCAGCCCCATCTCCTCTTTACGGTGTCATGTACGCTCTCAGCCCGCCTGCTGCGCTCCGACTCCAGCTGGTTGCAGGGTGGCTCGTCTGCAGGTAGTCATCTCCTCCACTCTGCTGTTTGTCTCCACAGCTCTTTCCGCTCTCTCCGCTCTCCCTTTGCTCTGCGTGCTGTGTGCAGCTGGTGTACACTGATGTCAGGTATCTATAATGTCTAATCAGCGCATCAGACGCTTCAGGTGCCGGTCTCTCTTCTTGGTCCGGGTGTGTGAGGGAGCTCACATCTCACACGTCCACTCCTCCCATAAGCTGGTCACAATACGCCCCCACCTTTTTCTTTCAGTTATACAAAACACAAACTTTTAACTGATGCCAGGACCTTATCAGACACACAGACGCTTTCCATTAACCGCTTAAGGACCGCCTCCTGTAGATTTACGTCAGCAGAATGGCACGGCTGGGCAGAAGCACGTACTGGTACAATCCACATTCTCGTCTGGAGTCTGTAAACCCTAATAAAACTCACCGCAAGCTAAGCAATTCAGAAAACTAACAGATATATTAACAGTAAATAGCTCAGCTGGAGGCTAATACACATATCTGCAGCCAGGTTAGCAGTTATAACCTTGAAACTTCAGCAGGTTTCAAAACTCCTGAAATTATAATAGCACAGCCAGAATATGGAAAGTTTACTTTCCTTTAATTTGTAATGTTTGTAATGTAAAGTCAAGACACATGTTACAAGTCCTGAATTTCATGCTGGACAATAATCTGCTGTTTAGCAAACTGTAAACTGTAGATATTCAGAGATATGAATACTTATCGAAAACTGTATGGTCATAAATGTGGCAACATCCCAGCAACCACCCATTAGAACAGACGATTGGTCAGATGGTATGTGTCGATACTCCCCTTGATGTGAAGAAAAGTGGAATGCATCCACATTTGGACAGTTCTCATGTACCATCAAAACAAGGAACATCTGTCAAGTTTGAGAACCAACACCTTGCTCATTGACTGAACTCTGATAAAACCAAGGACACTGCAAGTATTCTTCATATCCAACTCTTTTTTATTTCCTGTTGTTTTATTGTCTCTTTATTGCTTGTAACACCCTTTTTCTGCAAATATTTTATTTGTACCAATTTTACCTTTTCATTATTAAACCTTATTTTGAAAAGTGTTAAAACTGTCTTTAAGGCTTCTAATGCAAATTAAACAAATCCCTGTCTCTTGAAGAGTGCTACTGTATACAATAAATCGCTGAACATACCTGTCTGAGTCCCAGCGGTCGCTTCTCCTCCCGGCCAATTAGGACTTAGGACCGGCAGTCAATTGGGTCTTAGGAGTCCCGGCCAATCAGGTCTTAGGACCCGCTTCCTGATTGGCAGGGAGGAGAAACAGGAATATTAGCGAATATTAATTTGCTAATGTCACACAACTAGCCAATTAGAGCCTCTGGCTTTAATCATGTGCTTCTAAAAAAATAAAACCCATTGGAATCCATGCATCCGGTGCCCTGCATGTAGATTAGGGGGCCAGACGCATGGTATAGGGGGAGAGGGCCCCTGCATGAGGGACCACCACTGCATAGCA